>JABWPP010000050.1:179417456-179712456 GCA_016920855.1 Puya raimondii | reverse complement strand
TATTCGTCATTCCGGTTTTAACAAATTGGTATCAGGGCCTTTCTATTCCCTTTGAGTATTTAGATGACGACAAAATTCAAGATTCAGAAATTTGACAGTACCAACAGTTTTACATTATAGTAAGTCAAGATGCGTGTTATACTAATGCAGCAAGAATTGCAGAAAGTACTGTTGGGAAAAGAAAAGATGTCTGATTCGTTGACACCAAAGTAGAAGGAGGAGATTGATGACAAAATTCTTACGGCAATACAATTATATTTATCCATTGAGATATTGCGCGAGATCTTAGATGAAAAGACTGCAAGGCTGTGACTTAAGTTGGAGTCTCTCTACATGACAAAATCTCTCACCAACAAGCTGTATTTGAAGCAACGTCTTTTCATATTGCGCATAGCGGAAGGTACCTCTATTAAGTCGCATTTAGATTAATAGAATTCTATTATTATAGATCCCCGCTCAATAGATCTCAAAATTGAGGAGAATGAGGTCCTTTTATTACTATATTCTTTACTGCCCTCTTATAAGAATTTTCGTGAGACCTTCTTGTTTGGACGAGATACTCTATGTCTCGATGATGCTAAATTTGCTTTACTTTCAAAAGAGAGGATTGTGGATTGTAAGTTCTAACCAACTATCCCAAAAGCACGTGTTGACAGGAAGGGCGCATCCATCACACTTAAAGGGTCAGCCACAGCGCTCGCGGGTTTCGACTTGACTCAACCCACCTGGACGTTAGGTCTATTGTTGGGCCTCTTGCCGTTAGGTTTCTTGTTGATGACACCTCCACGCACCTTATTAGGCTCATCCAACTCAACTTATAGTCTCCTGGGCCTATTGTCACGGGGCAGGAAGTTGGACTTATTTTAGCCCAATAATAAATAGCCAACAAGGATTGACATGCAAATAAGTAACGAGACAGGTGGAGCTTCAGGAGAAGGTTTGGTCACTAAAGGGAGGTCACAGGAGAAGGGTTCTAATAATAAAGGCACATCTAGATTAAAGTTAAAGCACAAGAATTTGATTTGTGATTATTGTAAAAAAAGGGTCACATAAAAACTGATTGTTTTAGGTTGAAAATTAAAGAACAGCGGAAGAATAATGATGATAAGGATCAAGGTTAGAAAATTACTAATTTTAAGGCAGAAGCAAGTGTTGGAGCAGAAGAATCAGATAGCAGTGATATCGTCTTCATAGTTACGGATAAGACATGCAGACTGGATGAGTGGCTTATGGACTCCACCTATTCCTTTCATATCTGTACGCATAGAGAGTGGTTCTCGACATACACGCCTATTAAGGTGGAGCTGTATTGATGGAAAATCACTCTAAGTGTACAGTTATTGAAATTGGCACTGTTTAGGCATGGATGTTCAATTAAGTAGTGAGGACTATTTTGAGATTCGGCATATTTCGGATATGAGAAAAAAAATATATGATTGAGAAAAAAAATCTGATCTTATTAGGTACACTTGATGCTAAAGACTTTAAGTATTCTTCGGCTAATGGATTAATAAAGGTCGCTAAAGAGAATCTTATAGTGATGAAGGCCAAGTTGTTCAACATGTTATATATGTTCTAAGGATTCTACTGTGACAGGTTCAGCAGCGGTGACTTCTTTCTCTATGTCAGATTCGGATAGCACTAGATTATGGCATATGCGACTAGGCCATATGAGTGAATATGGCATGACAAAGTTGAGCGAGAGAGGTTTATTTGATAGTCAGAGTTTAGAAAAGTTAGATTTCTGTGAGCATTGTGTTCTTGGCAAACAAAGAGAGTCAATTTAAGGCTGCAGATCATCGGACAAAAGGTACTCTGGACTATATTCATTCTGATCTTTAGGGACCATCTTGTACTCCAACTCACGGTGGTGCTAGATATATGTTGACTTTTATTCTTGTAAAGTGTGGGTGTTCTTTCCAAAAAGTAAGAACAGGGTATTTTTAAACAGTGGAAGGTCATGATCAAAAAGCAAACTGAAAAGAAGATAAAGAGATTAAGGACCGACAACGGTTTGAAATTCTGTTCGTCATAATTTGAAGAATCCTGCAATAAAAAAGGGATCGTCAGACATAGGACCGTTAGGCATACTCTACAGCAGAACGGGGTGGCCGAACGGATGAACATAACTCTTTTGGAGAGAGCCCGTTATGCTCTTTAATGTTGGCTTAGCTAAGAGTTTCTCGGCAGAGGCAATCTTTACGGTATGTTATTTGGTAAATCGATCTCCACATTCAGCACTTGCATTCAAAACTTTGAAGGAGGTATGGTTTGGTAGCCCTTCTGATTATTCTAATTTGCAAATATTTGGTTGTCCTGCTTATATTCATGTAAATGAAGGCAAGTTAGAATCTAGGGCTAAAAAATGCATTTTTATTGGCTATGCATCGGGAGTTAAGGGACATAAATTGTGGTGTCCTGAATCGTCTAAATTATCTATTAGTAGGGATGTTACATTTGATGAATCTGCTATGTTATATCCTAACCGTAATTTTTCTGATGAGACCCGAGTGCTAGCAAGCAGGTGGAGGTAGAGACCAATGGTATAGTTCAGTCACAGGATTCTTTTCAGTCAGAACAAGTTTAGTCGCCAGACACCTCAGTAACTAAAACCCCACAAGTTGAGAGCTAGGAGACAGATCAAACACCGCAGAGATACGGTTATAAGGATATGGTTGCTTATGCTCTTTCAGTGGCACAAGATACTGAAGAAGAAAGCGAACCTTCAACATATAATCAAGCTATTTCTAGCATTAGTTCTGCAGAGTGGTTGGTGGCGATGAATGAGGAGTTGGAGTTTTTCCATAAGAATTGCACATGGAAGTTGGTAAAATCGCCTACAGGCAAGAAAATTGTTGGCTGCAAATGGGTCTTCAAGAAAAAGACGGAATCCCCGGTGTGGAAGATACAAGGTAGAAAGCTCGTTTAGTTGCTAAGGGCTACAATCAGGTAGAAAGTGTTGACTTTAATGATATTTTCTTATCCGTCGTGAAGCATACTTCTGTTCGTGTTCTTTTATCATTAGTAGCCATGAATGATCTGTATCTTGAGCAGCTTGATGTTAAGATAGTTTTTCTACATAGAGAACTTGAGAAGAAAATTTATATGAAACGGCCGAAAGGATTCATTGTTGAAGGAAAGGAGACCATGTTTTCCTGTTAAGGAAATCACTTTATGGTTTAAAGCAGTCTCCTTGACATTGGTACAAGCGGTTCGACTCTTTCATAACAGGTCATGGATATTTCAGAAGCAAGCATAATAGTTGCATGTACTTCAGAAAGCTTGATAAAAGATCTTTCATATATTTATTGCTCTATGTCGATGATATGTTAATTGCTTGTAGCGACATAGTTGAGATAAATATATTGAAGGCATTACTTAAGGTTGAGTTTGAGATGAAAGAATTAGGTGCTGCTAAGAAAATCTTTGGGACAATAAGTCAGGACTACTGCATTTGAGATGGGAGAAATACATAGAAAAGATTTTAAAGCGTTTCGAGATGATAGATGCAAAATCAGTGAGCACTCCTTTTGTGGCACATTTCGGACTTTTCGCCTAGTAATCACTGCAGTCCGATAATGAGCGGGAGTACATGTCACATGTTCCCTATTGTATTGTTGTCGGGCGCATCATGTACGCCATGGTTTGCACATGGTCGTACATCTCGTGCGCAGTGAGTATGGTTAGTAGATATATGACCAATCATGGTAAGGCTCATCGCCAGCCAGTGAAGTGGATTCTGAGATACTTACGAGATAACACTATCACTTGTTTGGAGTTTGGAAGTTGTAAGGATGGTATGGTTGGATATGTTGATTCAGATTTTGCAGGTGATTTGCATAAGAGAAGATCACTTTCAGGATATGTATTCTCCATTGGTGGATGTGCAGTTAGTTCGAAAGTTTTATTACAACCTATTGTCATCTTGTCTATGACTGCGGCGGAATATATTGCTATGACAGAGGGTGTGATGGAAGCTATATTGCTAAGAGGCTTATTTAGAGAGCTTAGTTCTTGTTGGGAGCTGACGGTTGTTTATTCAGACAGTCAAAGTGCTATTCATTTGTCTAAAAATCAAATTTGTAACGATCTGACCGGCTAGCAATAATAACTCGTGGGCTCAAACCACCGGTCCAAAATGCTTAAGCCCAGTTATTATTGCTAGGGTGGAGTCTCCTCTTACATACCCAATGACAAACCCATTTCGATCCGATGTGGGATTATTGGGTGTTACAGACTCCCCCTGTTTAGGCCCTCACGTCCTCGTCAGCCCTAAACACACACACAATCCAAAATCACCAGGCAATGTGAGACTTGTCTCGCTAGCCTTTGACATCCTGACCCTGGCTTAACCTATCACCTTGTCATCCCGACCTTGGCTTAGCTGGTCACCTTGTCATTCCGACCCTGGCTCAGCCGAGACTCATCTCACACTTTCGGCTGGTGATTAGCTCTGATACCAAATGTAACGATCCGACCCGCTAGCAATAATAACTCGTGGGCCCAAACCACCGGCCCAAAATGCTTAAGCCCAGTTATTATTGCAAGAGTGGAGTCCTCTTATATACCCAATGACAATCTCACTTCCATCCGATGTGAGACTATTGGGGTGTCACAGACTCCACCCGTTTATGCCCTGACATCCTCGTCAGCCCTTAACACACACAGCCCAAGATCACCAGGCGATGTTAGACTTGTCTCGCTAGACTTGTCATTCCGATCCTGACTTAGCCTGTCATTCACCGACCTTGGCTTAGTCTGTCATTCCGACCCTAGCTTAGTCAGGACTCATCTCACACTTCCGGCTGGTGAACCGGCTCTGATACTAAATGTAACGACCCGACCCACCAGCAATAATAACTCGTTGGGCCAAAACTACCGGCCCAAAATGCTTAAGCCCAGTTATTATTGTTAGGGTGGAGTGCTCCTATATACCCAATGACAATGCTATTTTCATCCGATATGGGACTATTGGGGTGTCACAGACTCCCCCCGTTTAGGTCCTGACGCCCTCATCAGTCCTAAACACACACAGCCCAAGATCACCAGGCGATGTGAGAGTTGTCTCGCTAGCCTTTTGTCATTCTGACCTTGACTTAGTCTGTCATTCACCGACCATGACTTAGTCTGTCACTCCGATCCTGGCTCAGTCAAGACTCATTTCACACTTTCGGCTGGTGAACCGGCTCTGATACCAAATGTAACGATTCGACCCACTAGAAATAATAACTCACTGGGCCAAAATCACCGGCCCAAAATGTTTAAGCCCAGTTATTATTACAAGGGTGGAGTCCTCTTATATACCCAATGACAACCCCGTTCCCATCCGATGTTGGACTATTGGGGTGTCACAAATATTTCATTAGAGGACAAAGCACATCAATATAAAGTTTCACTTTGTTCGGGATGTGATTGGAGAGTGCATAGTGACTGTTAAGAAGATTTATACTGAGGACAATCCGGCGGACATGCTTACTAAGTCTCTTAATATTGTCAAGTTCAGGCATTATTTGGACTTGGTAGCAGTTGGCAGCACTCGAGGCCCTATTAGGCGTTTAGAGAAGACAGAGCACTATGAAGCATTAAGAAGCATTGAGGTGAATTAAATTCTAGGTGGAGTTCTGTAGCGACCTCGATATAGCAGCTAAACTACAAATTAAATCAAGGTGAAAATTATTATAATTTGGTTTAGATTTGTAGTTATCTATATTAAAAGTAAAATTCTAGTCTAAATAGGATAAGATATAATTTAGATTTAATTTGACCTATATGGATTGTACGAAGAAGTTTAGACTTGTACTTAGGAGCTATGTATTATATATACATATTACGACAAAACTAATGACACCAGGACTCTAATTAAGCCTTGCATGTTACATAGAGCCAAGCCAAGTCGTGTTAGTCCGTACGATCAAGGAGCCGCGGTCCTAAAAATATACCATGCTAATTAATTAAGGGGAGGTGGTTATTGTGTTCGTACACACATGGTGGCACCGGCGTGGTGTGCATTGGTGAGACCCGAGCGACTTTGAAGTTGCTTGTACGGATGAGGATAACGGCGTTTCCGATCTAATTACAGTTTTGATCTTTTAAAAGATTATCTTTATACTCCGCCTTCGATATTAATAAAGTTTTTATTCCGTCTTCGCCTATGCAGATAGGCCGGTGATCAAATCACGTAAATTTCGGTGTGTTCTGTTTTTTTTTCTTCTTTTCTTTTTCTGCACTAATTACATTTTTGGATCTATTTTTCACCGATCCAATTTTCACAGTATATAAATAGAATAGGACTGCTGTGCTCTTAAGAGCACCGAGGCCTCCGCGCTCCTAAGCCGTCTTTTATGATGGAATTTTCTAATCGACGATCGACTCCGTTAAAATTGATTTAATATTTTTAAAATATTTAGAAAATAGACTTTATGATTTTTCGATATCATTTATTTACTGATCGAAAGAGTTCAATATCAATAATTTTTAATAGTTAATGTCTATCTTTCCTACATTGATAGTGTAAAAAATCTAAATTAGATGAAATTTTAATAGAAAACTTTTTATACTTTTTACAATAAGATCAATATTTTTGATTGAAAATTTTATTGCTATATCATCACTTTTTGTGAAATTTTATTTTTAGCCGTTGCTTTTTTAACCCATTCAATCACTCGGTAAATAATATTGAAAAATTTATAAAATTTATTCTCTAGACACTTCAAATATGTTAGATCAAGTCTAATGGAACCTATTGTCAATTCGAAAAATTCTATCATCAAAAACGGCTTAGGACCACAGAAACCTCCGTGCTCATAAGAGCTCTCTCTCTCTCTCTCTATATATATATATATATACATATATATAGAGAGTCTCCGGTTATGGTGCTTTTAAAAGCACAAAGCAGTTGGTGCTTGTAAGTTTTCCTCCGTTAGATCTATTTCTTTGATCATTTTCACCCGTTAGATCATATTATTTAATCAACCACCCACTCAACCCTAGAAAATCTCTATCATCCTAACCACACATCCATTAATTCGAAGGTCGAAAACTTACAAATGACTTGGTATTTTTAAAAGTATAGGAACTCAATTATATACATATATATATATATATATATATATATATATATATATATATATATATATATATATATATATATATATATATATATATATATATATATATATATATTGTAAATTTTTATTATTTAAATTCTAAGCCAAGCAAAATGTTAAGCAATATATGTTTTGTGAATTTTAATTATTAGATTAAAATTCTAATTTTCTATTTTTTTCCAACTTTTCACCAAATAATAGGTATGGCAATCTTATTTGCTATTCGCTAGTCAGTTCACGAGCGAACATTAGCTGAATTTTTTAGCTTAATACTTTAACGAGCCAACTCGTGTTTGGCTCGTTTACTGAATATGAGCTGCATATTTTAGCTTAATAATTTAACTAGCCAGCTCGTGTTCAACTCGTTAACTAAACGAGCCAAACACGATCTGGTCCCAGCTCACCCGTGCTCGGCTCGTTGATAGCCCTACCGTATAGAGGCATAAATTTTATAGTCCTAAATCTAAAGATCGATAAATATCTAACTGGATTTTAGTTAAAAATTTGACATGACTAATGAAAAAATACAGGCCAACAGAAGCATATGGATGAAAAATAGAACTGGATTGCATTGGAATAGAAAACAGAATGATAAATCATCCAAAAATATTTGGTTCATTATTGAAATCGAAATTAGAATGAACATCTATAATTTTGTTAGAGAGTTTTGGTTAAAAAAGAGAGTGATGAAAGAAAAGGAAAGAATGGTATTTGTGAGAGAGCGTTTTGAGTGGTTTACATTGTAATAAGTCAATATGAAATTCAAAATCGAATTAAGCCATAAATAAATTGGACCATTTTCATTCCATAGTGAAATGAAAATCAAAATCAGATTCTTGTAAAATAAACAACAAGTATCAAAATTAATGAATCTTATTTTGATTTCGTAGTCTAAAATTGGTAAAAGAAACAAGCCCTAAATATATCCGCATGTGGCCTAGGTATCTCAGTAAATCGAATGGGGTACCAACCGAAAGTCATATTCTTCAAGTTGAAGTTTCACTTATACTAATTTAAATAATTTTTACATCTTCCAAACAAACTACATAATTAATTATCTTGGCAGATGAAGTGGTTAAAATGGCTTTTGCTGGGATGTCTATAGGGGAGGAAGTAGATGGTCTAGTCCCCTTTTTTTTAAAAGAAGAAATGTATAAAGTTTCCCTAAACTTCAACAACTTACGAAAAGTCACGAAGTATTGGAATTGTAACAAATAAACTTTCAAAATATTATCAAAATATGAATAGATATCTCTCCTCATTTGCAGCTACTAATTACACAGCGGTTTTGATCTAGTCTTTTAATTTTAATAAATAAACTTTCAAAATTGTGAGAATTCGAATTTGTAAATTTTATATTTGAATTTGAATTCCGTGTTTCTCTCCCTTTACTGTGTTTTTGGTATCTGTATACGTATATATATATGTATAAGTGTATATATATATATGTATATGTATTGTTATTTGTGTATTTTGTTATTTAATTAGGTTTGTTGTTGCGGAGAGATGATGGTTTGCGACGCGATTCGGAGTCCATTTCTGACGATCCAAAATAGTAGATTCGATGTCTCGGCAGTGCTGAACGGACGGATCGAGAGATATCGCAAGTTCTTCGCTGAGAGGTCGAATTGTACAATTATTGTTTCGCGATCTGGACCCTATTTCTCGCACCGTTTCGCGTGAATTCGAATGTGGAGGGGTGTCTGGGCATTTTGTTCCTACTGTGAGGGACCCGGGGGCTATTTGCAAGGTTTGAAGGGCCTTTTTGCAAAAATACATAGTGTATATGTGTGCTTGTGTGTGTGTGAGTGGAGAGAGAGAGAGAGAACTCTTCCCTCTTCTTCTCCCTCAGCTCCCAGAGGTGCCACCCTTCTCGCTCAGCTCCCCTGCCATCTCCTCGAGCACCGCCGGCCGCCGCCGACCTCCCCTGGCCGGCGCAACTCCGGCCACTCTCCTTCTCTCCCTTTTCTTCTTCTTCTCCTTCTTCTTCTTCTTCTTCTTCTCTTTCCCTGCGGTGTGCACCCAGGGTGAACACACGCCTGAGCTCCCCCTGAGGTGGCACAACCGCCGGCAACCGACCCCGCCGCCGGGAACCGCCGCCGTACGCCGCCGAGCTGCTGCCAATTGCTGCTAGGGCAGCTGCGGGCCGAGGCTGCTGGACCCGAGCCGCCGCCGCCTCCCGCCACCTTGGAGGGTCAGCGCCGCCACTCTCTGGTCCTCCGGCGGCGTCGCCTTCCTCCCCGGCCGCCCCCCCGTGCCGCCGGAGCGCCGCGGCAGCCGCCGCGGGCTCAGCCTGGGCCGCTAGGGCAGCCGCGGCCAAGCGCCCTGTGCCGCCGCCGCCGGTTTTCTTTGTCGCGGTCACCGGCCATCCGACGTCCGGCGGGCCCCTCTTGCCGGCGCTTGCCGTCCTGACCGCCGGCGCCGCCGTTCCTTGCCGCGCTGCCGTGCCCTAGCCAACCCGAGAGCTCCTCCCCTTCCCGCGCCGCCGCCGCCGCTTCCTGCCATCGGCTAAGGTGAGCATTCTCTTCCTCACCTCCCCCGCATCCGACCCTGGCCACCGCGCGCCGTGCATGTCGGCCGGCTGCCGGCCGGACCTAGTTGCTCCGGCCAGGGTGCTTTTTAGCTTCATTTTGGCCGCATGCTTGCTAGTTTACTCTCTGTTGCTGTAGTACACTGAACTTTTGCAAATTGCGGAGTTCTAGTGTGAGAATAGTGACTTGTGCTATTCTGGAGTTTTGGGTTGAGTTTGGTGAGCTTCGGAGTGTTTTCGGGACTTGAAAAGTGCGAAAACGGACTTCGGAAGTCGAAATCTGCAAAAGTGCAGATTTTGCATTGTATACCGGTATCTGGGTTAGTGATACCGAAATCCAGTGAAAACTGGTTGTGCGCAGCTCTCGGGTTCTGCGGGATCCAGCAGTTGATACCGGAATACGCTGGCATTCCGGTATGTGCAATGCGCATACCGGTATTGGAGCGTTTTGTACCGGTATGGGGAAGTCGCATACCGGAATCCCGTTGCGCAGACTGCTTGGCCGAGGCTCGGGTTTGCGGGATTTTTGGTTGGATACCGGTATGCCCATACGCATACCGGTATACAATGCAGAAATTGCATTTTGAGCAGATTTGCAATTTTGGCTTTGTGAGGGGCCTAAGTGGATTTTGTTACTTCGGGATTAAGTACCCCTTCACCCCTTTCTCAGCCATTGTTGGCTGAGACTTGGAGAAGGATGGAGGTAGGGTGTTTTCTCTCTCTCTCTCTAGATTTTCTTGCTCCCAAACACTAGAAAAGTGGTTTTGATATCTTTTTCCTCCATTTTCTTCATGGAGGAGTGCTTCTAGGCCTTGTGGGGAGCTCGGGATGGAGGAGAGGAACTTGTTTGTGGGCTTAGCTTCAACCTAGCATGCTTGAGCTTGGTTGGAAGCTTGATTTGAGGTTAGTAAACTCTCTTACAACCTCTAATTGTGATTTTTGCATGGATCTTTGCTTGTAAACCTAGTTTCTTGGAAACTAGGGTTTTGTTTAGGGTTTCTTGATTGTGAGCCCTTGAGGTGGAATTGATGGGTGTAGAATGTTGTTGTAGGTTGGATTTGATGATCCCTAACCTCAATTAGGACTTAGAACAAGTTTTACTTGCTCAAGGTAAATTCCACCCATTTACCTCATTGATTTTGGTGGTTTTCGAAATTGCTTGTTCGATACCCCTAACCCCTTGGAAAATTATCTTAGGGTATGAGAAGCTCGGGGGACAACTTCGTTTCGAAGTACTGCGAGGTTTCGACGGGTATCCGGTGGGTCTGACCTCACCGAAATGGGTGAACTCCCCCTATGTCTCCTATCTTGTTATAGGATTGATTAGATGCATAAATATGATAATTATGGCATGATGATAATTGTGATTGCATGAGACATGCTAGTTGTTTATGAAAAATGCATATTTCATATAGTATGGCATTATGAGAATATTATGCATGCTAGAGTATTTGCACTATTAGTGTAATGATGCATTAGGAAATGCTAAGTATGTTATGCATGCTAGAGATGAGCATCATATAAGACACTACTTGAGTGGTGGACTAGTGAACTCTCTTACATACTAGAGTATGCTTGTATAGAGAAAAGAGAGGATATGACAAGTGTATGTTGCACCTCAACTAGGTGAGCAATTGTGATGGGCAGTGTTGGCATTGGGCTCGACCTTTTGGTCGTAGATTGATTCCATGTTTAAGACATGAGGAAAGGGAATTCTATTTGCATTTGATAATTATAATTGGTTAAGCATGATAGCTTTATACTCTATGTAGTAGAGGTTGTTGTAGCTTATGCATGGCATGGATAGGGTCTTGTTGGCATCGTAGAATGTATTGTCATGGCATTGTAGAATGCATGAATTGTAGCATTGGAATAATGCATAGCATTTGTTGAATACATCGGTTTTGGTATTGAAAGATGTTGGTTATAGCATTAGTATAATGCATTGGACATGGCATTGGGATAATGCATGGTTTATGAACTTAGTAAACTGAGAGATGAGCATTTACATGTTAGAGACATGTGTATATTGGTAGGGACATACCAAAGGACAATTTGAGAACAACATGATATTGTTGACATTTAGCATATTGGCTATTGAATGTAGTAAACATAATATGACATGTTTGGACATAATGTGAAATTAAACATATGATATTATTATGGTTGATTGTTGCTTGTTGGCCACTATGCTTATTCACACATGCTTGTGAGGGTCACTCCCTACAAGCCGGCACTCCGGAGTTGGCCTCGAGACAGTTGTTTCGCCCATGTGTTAGAGAGAGCGCCGAAATGGAACCGCCGTAGGTAAGGCTCACCGAAGCGTGAGGTGTTGACTACCACGGAGCCATTAGGCTCGGCACAAGATGAACATCCCGCTATTGTATTATTTTATGACTACACAGTTATGGTTTTATGTAAAGGTGAACTTTCATATAGAAAGAGGTTATTTTAACCGGAACGTGACATTTGACACCCTAATTAATTGATGCATATACATGTAGTGTATGGACATAGTATTGGGTGGTGAGTTTGTGGCATTACATGTAGTGAACATAACATTCATATTGTTGGGAACAAGTTATATAGTTCATACATGTAGTAGAAAATTGGATATACATTACATACTTGTAGTTGGAGACAAGTCATACATGTAATAGTAAAACTTGACATATAGTGAGTTATGACATTAGGACATATGTAATTGATCATGGCATTAATTTGACATGCATGTAAACCATGAAATTAATTGTTGAGCATATGACAATAGAGTATGTTCATGTTCATGTAGATGGTTTAGCCATTGGAGGCATGATAGTTGTAGAACTATCTGTTAGCATTTAATATTTTTATGCTTTATGTTTCAGTTTAAACTATCTTGCCTCAGTTGACCTAGCGGTGTAATTCGCCACTCTCGGCGGCTTACCCACTGGGAACTATTGAATAATAGTTCTCATCTTCCTGGGGTTTGTTGTTTTTATTTCAGAGCCTTCCGCAGAGGCTTGGGATCGCGGCGAGGGGTTAGCAGCTAGCTAGAGCCTCTACGGTGTTGTTATTGTAGGCATACCATGGGTTTCCTTTCATCGTATTTTGAATGAAAGATGTATAGTTTTGTTGATGGTTGATTGATCTACTAGTCGATAAGATGTATAATGTTATTGTATATCTTGAGATTTTAGTTGTGTTGATTCTATTTTAGTTATAGACATATGCTCTCGCTCTGATTACCTTGTTAGGATGTATTCCTCTTTCTACTTGATTAATTGTTAGCATAGACGCCTTGTGTACATTGTGTTGTTTGAAGTACACGGCGGGTCTGTGCACGTGCCTGGTAGGCTGCCACGAGGGCCCGGGGCGTGACAGTTGCCTTCCGAAGCTCGAGAAGGTGAGCACGATGATCGCGGCGACGTGCTAATCATCATGCTCACTTTAGTTTTCTATTTCGGTGAGTTATTTTGCTGTTCGGCCTTTGTCGAGCATTATCATCGCATGTATTCACTATTTTTATGGATTTTCTGTACTTGCGACTGGTCCTGTCGCAGTGGGGCTGTGAGCACGGCCTCCGTTACGTCGTTACCTATTCGTTGGTACTTGCGGAAGGTCAAGCGCACGTACGGAATGCTCAAACGGCCTTAATTATGCTTGTTATGTATGTAATTGTTGCTTGTTTTGGGACTTTGATGATTGTGGCAGTGTTGCGACATTGTGGGCAGCAAGGGCATGACCTTGAGACCCTGTGGACTGGTTGTCCAACCCCTTCGCCCTTCGCGGAGATCCGAATTTATTTCCGATGTGTTTTTCGATGAAATAGTCGGTGAAACGCATGTTTTTAGTCGTGCGACTCACTTGCTATTTTTGCGAGTGACTTGGCTTCATCATTTGGCCTCGTTGGCTGTTCCTCATCGCTGTCCCGAAGCTCCGAGGACAGCGGATGAGTGACGAAGTGTTCCGGTGCCAAATCGGCATTTTTTGGGAATCCGGGAAGCCGTTTCGGGTGCGTTTGTGTTCGTGGCACCCCGAGCTTGTGCTCGCTGTCCTGCCACCTTGTTTTGTGTGTTTGGGGACAGTGGAGGACTTGGTTTGGTTGTTGGTACCCCTGTGGAGCTTAGTGTGGTTTCGGGATCGTCCCGGTGGGTTTTTCGGGCGATTCATCAGTTTCGGGATGTGAGCGCCTTGTGTTTTGTGTCGACTTGGCGGACCTTGACCCTGTGAGTCTTTCGTAGGTCCTGTCATGATTCTCGAGAGTCGTCGGTGTTAGGCTCTATCGTTTCGACAGGTGGGTACTTCGATCCGGAGTCAGTTCAGTAGACTACGGTGATACCTTTCTATCCCTTCTCTTGTATTTCACTTATTAGTTCACTTGACTCCCGTTGACTCTACTTATGTGTGCTTGGATAGAAGAGTAGTTGTGGTTGCATGATTATTGAGACGACCTAGTTGGTCGGTAGTGATCGCCTGTTGTTCCGAGCGATCCTCGTTGTGGTTTATCTGTTGCTTCACGGCTCGTTGCCGTTCTGTGGATTGAGCATTCGCATCGATCGTCACAGCTCTTCTAACACTTCACGTACACTAGCGGTCTGATCCACCGCCTGGGGGTGTTCTTTTCCAGAAAAGGGTCGTGTGTTTGACCGACCCGTGAGCCTTGATGCAGTGCATCCAGAAGGTTTATGTGCAGAGAGATGAGCAGGTTGTGATAGTACCAAGGATACGTCCCAGTGGCTATGGATTGGGTTTACTTTGTGGCTATCTCCGTTGATGCATATATTAGTTGCTTACAGTAGCATAGTTTTTCAGTTGTATGTCAGCCTCATACTTACTTGTGCTACTGTTTACCTTATCTATCTATCTGTTGACCCTCGTGCCGGTGTGTACACCTCGCCTTCGTCAGCTTGCAGTACCCACTGGGAGGGGAGACATGTTTACATGTTCTCAACCCCCGCCCTCGTTGTTGTTTTCAGGTAAGCAGGGTGCTGGGAGTCGGGACGCAGCGAGGCACGCTTATTTAGTGGTGCTAGAGGTCCTGACCTGTGAGGCTTCTACCCCATATTTTGGTTATCACCCTACCCTTTTATTCAGCTAGTTATGGATGAGGTTCAATTACATTTTGGATGTGCTTTCTTGCATGCTTAGATCTCGTAGATTTGATTTAGTTTCTGTATGTGGATTGCATGCTTAGACTTTTTGGATATCGATATTTTTAAATTATTCTTGAATGTTTGAGATTAGGGTTTCAAAATAAAGCTTCTGGGTAAGGAGCAATTTTTTAGAATGCTCTGTTGTTTGTGCATCGCATCATCCTTCGCCTAAGAACTTGCTTAGATTCATACAGGTTTAAGGACTGTTAGCTGTATGAATCTTATTGTGTTGTTGTTGTATGTGTGATGAATGAATGGTGGTTGTGATCTTATTGTATGTTGTGTACGCCGTGCAAATATAAGGGAGGCTCTGTCCATGTGTATAGTGGACCCTATATTTGTGGCGGGTTTGTACGTGACGCGGGCTAGGCTTTCAAAAAAAAATTTGACACGTATTTTCGCTTCTAAAACTAGCCTGGAACGTGACAAAAATATTATCAAAATCTCTATAGATATCTCTCCTCATTGAAGCTAGTAATTATACCATCGTTTTGATCACTTATACTATATGTAATCATATTAAGTTTTAGGATATAAAGAAATATATTTTTATTCTAACACAAAGACGCAATTGAAGATACGCCCATCTATTCTTCAATCCTAGCATTTAACTGTGAAGATAGATAGAAAACCATATTTTTTTTGTTATCTGATGTTATACAAAATCATTTACAAAATATGAGACTAAAACAGCTGTTCAAAGTCATAATTTTTTTTCAAAGAGTGGGCCTAATAAATTATTCGTAATTTTTTTCAAAGAGTGGGCCTAGCTAGTAAATTATTCGATAAAATTAGAGTATCTAATATGATTAAAAGTTTAGAAGACTGTTTACAAAAAATGCTAACATTAAGAGATATTTGAACCTTTTTTTTAAGTATAAACTTCAAATTGACTCCCTATGTTTAACTCATTTTTGCTTTGCCACGTTCGTGGTTCAAAAAGTTTCTCTTCGCACCTCATGTGGTTTAGCTAATTTTCACTTTACAACCCTGTGTTTCCGAAAGTTATATTTTGCCTCCCTTTGATTTAGCACATTTTTCACTTTGTCATTATGTCTATTTTTTAAAAAATTTACTTTCCCGCCCTATTTTATATAGATCTTTTTGATAAACTAAAGATTAAACAACATAAGTGCAAAATGGAAACTTTTTAACTATAGGATGGCAAAATAAAGATAAACTAAATCACTGGGGGTAATTTCAAGTTTACTTTTAATATATTTTGTATAATCCATTTTAGTAATTGATATTTTCTGGGGAATTTCACTCTAATAACCATCACGAGAAAAAAAAATAAAAATAAAAATAAAAAAAGGAAAGAGAGAGAAGGGGATTGAAAGCTAAAGGCAAGTTTGGTTGGTAGTATTTGGACTTAGAATGGAAATCAGAGTAAGTTATTTGTATTGTTAGTGTTTGGATTCAGGAATTGACATTCCAATTTTCATTTTAAGAAAATTCAAATATCTCAAAAGTGACTCCCACCGTAGAGGTGAGTGACTCCCACTATAGAGGTGGGAGTCAACTTTGATCTCGAAGTGAGCGAGAATTTTTTTTTTTTAACTGACAACTATTTAAATTCAAATATAAATCTAAATATAAATTCCTTTGATCAAATCATAATTTTGAATTTAAATTTAAAATATAAATTTTAATTTTAATTTATAATTTCTTAAATTTTAATTTTAGAAGTACTAAATTTAAATTTTTTACTTCGACTTTGAACGTGAATTGTATATTCAAATTTTAAGTTTAAATTTGGATTTAAATTTTTTATTACAAATTTGAATAACAAGTTTAAATTTAATAAAAAAAATTAATTTAGACGTAATTCTGATTTCGATTACTCCTATGAACCAAATAAATTATTACTTTTACTACACCGTCTTAGATTCCGGCCCGTTCCCATTCCTTTACTGATTTTGATTCTTATTTTGATCCAAACGTGTCATAAACGTGGACAGCTTTGGTTCCAAAAATCTGTCTATAGACTAAAATAGAAATGCGAGGTACTCATTCATGTTAATCGTGGAGCATCAAAACGATATAAAACTAACCAGAACAATTGTATAGGTCTCCCGTGTATCCATTGATGGTAAATGCATCACAAATGGTGGAGAAGATGCCCCTCATAACCTCTTTTTCCGCCTTGACCACATTCGCGTTCCACCACTCTCCTACACGTTTATATTTTCAAATTAGTACTAAAAGAAAGCAACATCCTATAATATAAGCTAATTAATTACGTACCAAGCAAAAGGATCAATAAAGGATCAAACTATACAATAATCGTAGGGGAAAAAGGCAAAAAGAGCTGCAAAATAATCTTAGTTGAATAAAACATACGTCATGGGAGGAGAGGATCACTTCTGAGTTTTGACTAATTTAAAAAAAAAAAAAAAACCCCACGTGACATGTTCTCCAAACACTGTTATACTTTGCCCGAATACTAAATATATAATAATGGATAGATAATTATTTCTATATTGCTAACACATTATTTCCGCATAGTAATAGTAAGATAAAGTCAATTAAATTCGATGCGATCGTTACCGAGGACGATGGTGACTTCGTCGTCGGGTTTGGGGAAGGGAAGTGCTTCGGTGCCTCCCTTGGGTCTGATGATGAGAGGCCCATGGACGGTCACCTGGTGGTAGGAGACATGAGCGTGCCACCACAACGTGCCCTCCTGGCCCGTCACGTTGAACCTGTAGGTTAACCGCTTTCCCGGCCGTATCGGACACTGCGTTACCATGTTCGCCCCATCGGCCCAAGCGTTCCTCAGCTGAAATAGTCCGTGCCTACAAAACAAGAATAAATTAAATTGCTTTGTGTATGTAGTATGTACATACATATGGCATAAATGCCGGCACACCAAGAGCATATATATCTCATTGAAAGATTTGACGCTTAGAATAAGAATCAGAATTATTTATTTTTATTATTTGTGTTTGGTTTGAGAGATTAATATTTTAATTTTTATTTCGGAGGGAATCTAATTTTCTAAAGTGATTCTCACTATGAAAGGCGGAAAACAACTTTGATTTTAGAAGAAAATAAAAATAGAATCTTTTTTTTTTTTTTTCTCACTAACAACTATTTAAATTTAAATATTAATATTTTTACAAATTTAGAATAAATTATAATTTTCAATTTGAACCTGAATTACAGATTCAAATTTTAAGTTTTAATTTTTTTAAGTTTAAATTTAAATTCTTATATAATTTTGATGTTTTCAGTTTGGTTACAAATCTAAATTTTTATTTTGAAGTTGAATTTAAATTACGAATCAAAATCAATTAAATTTGCGGTTTCAAATTTGGATTTAGATTTTGATTATGAATTTTTTTGATAGTTAATTTAAATTTTAATTATAATTTATTTTTTTAAAATTTTAATTTGAACATGATGGTGATTTTGATTCGTCTTATAAAACAAAACAAATTACAAGTCTTTATCAATCCATTTTCAATTTCCATCTATTCCCATTTTTTGTTCCCATTTCAATTATCATTTTGAACCAAACATGCCCTAACAACCTTTTCAAATAGTTTTTTAACAATACCCACATAGTGATATATATATTCATATGTATATTTGGAGGGTCTAACATCACTTGAATTTTAGAGCATCATCTTCCTACCATCACAAGAAGGTAACAATATGGGGCATTTGATAAATGCAAATTTTCTCATTAAGCTTTTATTTTTCAGATTTATTTCTCGTAATGTCAAAATTTTGAAATTCTTTCTCCTACTCATTGACGACTGTAAACTGACTGTAATTTTTTCGCCGTTAAAACTATTTATGCCCGTAAAAATAAAATATACAGCTTTGTAAAATTTTTGAAGATCCTAAAATTTATACTTTTACACAAAAAGAAAATGAAGGTGAAAATCGATGATGGATAAATTTTCAGAAAATTTTCGAGGTGCGTAGAATAAATACCTTTACAAAGGGTCAATTCTGGACAGTGGATAAAGAGGGAGAACTGTTGGGAATTGGATGGATCGTCCGTCATGCGCTACCAACAAAGATGCACGAAAAAATAGAGAAAGCCGAACAAACGATAAAAGAAAATAAATGCAGAAAGAAGAGACCAAGATTTACGTGGTTCGGCAATTGCCTACGTCCACGGGGAGAGCGAGAGAGATGTATTCCACTATATGAAGAAACGGAAGTACAAGCTTACACCTTATGTCTTCTCCGATAAAAAAACCAAGAAGACCAAATTAGAGAATATAGAAAACTCTGACCAAAATCTTTTATGCCGTTACTTCGAAGAATCCGAACTGCTCAGGCAACTGGTCGAGAACCGCCGCTCCGCTGCCAACTTCAAACCCGACGCCGCATGCGAAGTCGCCGGAAACCTCCTCTATAGCCGTACGGACATGCACTTCGGCCACCTTTAATTAATTAGCCTATGCCTTTATGCTAATTAATTCTCTGTATACTTCCCCAGGCCGTACGGTTCATGCATATATATATATATATAGATGCATTAGCCGGTCAACAAGTCAAATTAGGAATTGATAATCCTAATTCAATTCCTAATTCATCCGGAATAGACTAGAGCCAAATCCAATTAAATCTCCTATTAGACTCTACCAATAGAAATCCTCATGAGATTCTCTCCATTATTTTATAGACCTGGTGTATGGACCAACCAATAAAAACACAAAAGAAGGCACTAATCCTAACATTCTCCACCTTGACTTCTTTTCTACTTCATCACTCTCTCTCATCTTATCGCCCCCTCTCCCTGAGGCATCTCAGTCACTAGCAGTCATGCAAATTAGCCAAGTTTAGGCAGTGCCTAAACTTATCCACTGTTACTGGTTTTGTCATGATGTCAGCTACATTTTCCTTCGTGGAAACCTTTATAAGCTGAATTTCTCCATCATCCTCATTAGTGAGCTCCCGTAATTTGTGATACTTGATGTCTATGTGCTTCGTCCTTCCATGGTAAACTGGATTTCTGGCGAGACATATAGCACTCTGACTATCACAACTGATAATCATTTTATCATGTATGATCCCGAGTTCACCAACCAAGCCTTTAAGCCAGACTGCTTCCTTAGCCGCTTCAATCGCCGCCATATACCTCCGCTTCTGTAGTTGACAAGGCTACAGTGCCCTGCAATGTAGACTTCCAACTAATAGGTCCTCCGCCCAGCAGAAAGACGTAACCTGTAATAGACCTACGCTTGTCTAAATCACCAGCATAGTCGGAATCTACAAACCCCTTTACTTCACCGTTACCGGAATCTTTTGAGTAGAGAATTCCTTTATTTGTTGTCCCCTTCAAATAGCGCAAAATCCACTTCACGGCCTCCCAGTGCTGTTTTCCTGGATTCGACATATATCGACTAACAACACTAACTGCATGTGAAAGATCAGGTCTAGTGCAAATCATAGCATACATCAAACAACCAACTGCACTAGCATATGGTATCTTTGACATAGAAGTGATCTCGTCATCCGCCTTGGGACACATCTCCTCAGAAAGTTTGAAGTGTTGGGCCAATGGAGTCTTGACCGCCTTTGCCTCTGACATATTAAATTGCTTTATAATAGCTCGTATATATGTCTTCTGCGATAGCCATAACTTGCCCTGTATGCGGTCGCGCCTAATCTCCATACCCAGGATTTTCTTAGCATCTCCTAGGTCCTTCATGTCAAATTCTCGGCTCAACTGATCCTTTAATTGTTGCACTTCATCCGGATTCTTAGCCGCTATAAGCATATCATCTACATATAGCATAAGCAGAATAAATGAACCATCTTCAAGTCTCCGATAGTAAACACAACTATCATATAAACTCCGGCTATAACCATGCTCGATCATAAAACCGTCAAACCGCCTATACCACTGCCTCGGTGCCTGCTTCAACCCGTAGAGTGATCTTTTCAGTTTGCACACCAGATTCTCTTTCCCCGGCTGAACAAAGCCTTGAGGTTGTTCCATATAAATTTCTTCTACTAGATCCCCATGAAGAAATGCGGTCCGAACATCAAGCTGTTGAAGCTCCAAATCAAACATAGCCACCATAGCTAGAAGTATCCTGATCGACGCGTACTTCACCACCGGTGAGAAGATCTCATTGAAATCGACTCCCTTTACTTGCGCATAGCCCTTGGCTACTAACCGCGCCTTGAATTTTTCTGGTTCTCCATCTGCACCTTGCTTCTTTTTGTAGATCCACTTGCAACCGATGGATCTCTTCCCTTCCGGCAATGGAATCAGATCCCATGTCTGATTCTTCTGTAGAGACTCCATCTCTTCCGTCATAGCCGCCATCCATCTACCACTATCTCTATCCAGCATCGCCTCCTGATAGGAAGTAGGATCATCTGATGTAATTAATAAGGCATAAGATACCACATCCTCCAACCTGTACCGTAATGGTGGACAAATCTGTCTCCTTTCCCTTCCTATAGCGATAGAGTAGGGCTCCTCCGAAGTGCTTTCCATCGGATCGCTTTGTATACCGTGATCGACCTGATGGTGGGGCTGCTCCACCTGATCATCTACACTTTCTTGCCGCTCCACCTGGATCTGCGTAGTTTTCGACTGTTCTTCACGTTGAGCCTCATGTTGATCCTTACGCGGCATAGCTTTTTCATCAAAAACTACGTCCCTGCTAATTACCTTCTTCTTGGCGATAGGGTCCCACAGCTTGTATCCTTTAATCCCCTTATCGTACCCAAGAAATATGCAGGGCTTTGACTTCGAATCTAATTTTGTGCGCTGATTTTCCTGGACATGGACATAAGCAGGACAACCAAAGACCCGTAAGGAGGAATAATCTGCAAGTTTACCTGTCCATACTTCCTCCGGTGTTTTGAGTTCGATTGCTGTGGCGGGAGATCGATTAATAATATAGCACGCCATATCTACTGCTTCAGCCCAGAACTCCTTTGGAAAATCTGCACATAACCTCATGGATCTGGCACGTTCTAGCAGTGTCCGGTTCATCCTTTCTGCTATCCCATTCTGCTGTGCAATACCCGGAACCGTGTAATGACGTACGATACCTTCGTCCTTGCAGAATTTCTTAAACTCCCGAGAAGTGAACTCTCCACCATTGTCCGTTCGAAGAACCTTGACCTGCTTTCCAGTTTGTTTCTCCACCTCATTCTTCCAATGTCTGAACTTTATAAATGCCTCAGACTTTTCCTTCATGAAGAAGACCCAAACCTTACGGGAGAAATCGTCAATAAACGTAATAAAATACCGCGCACCACCTTTCGAAGTCACCGGAGCCGGCCCCCACACGTCCGCATGGATGTACTCAAGTATACCTTTACTTTTATGACTGGAGGTCCTGAAACTCAACCTTTTCTGTTTTCCAAATAAACAATATTTGCAGAAATTAAGTTTACATGATTTAATACCTTTGAGTACTCCCCTTTTATGCAGTTCCAACATCCCCATTTCACTCATGTGGGCTAGTCTCATGTGCCAAAGCTCTGTATCATCAGCATCATGATCTTCTGAGGATGTTGCCGCAACACCTCCAATCACTGACTCACCGATCAGCTTGTACAGATTCCCTTTTTTCTCTCCCTTCATGACGACCATGGCACCCTTTTTTATCTTGACGACTCCACCTGAAATGCTGACAGAACAACCAATAGAGTCAAGAGTACCAAGTGATATAAGATTCAACCTGAGATCCGGAATGTGTCTCACATCCGTCAACGTCCTCACCATACCATCAAACATCTTTATTTTTACCGTTCCAATACCGACTGTCTTGCAGCTAGTGTGATTACCCATCATAACATTACTGCCTTCACAAGACTTATAAGTATCAAATAAAGACCTGTCTGGTGACATGTGATAAGAACAACCAGAATCCAATATCCAGTCACCGAGAGATGCTGAATCTGTTGTAACCGTCAAGACATCCTGACCGGAATCGCTGGCTACGCTTGCCGTATCTGCAGAGGAATTCTGTTTTTGCAGCCAAGCCTTCCTCCTTTCGCAGTTCCTTTTCACGTGGCCCTCTTTCTTGCAAAAATAACACTTCACCTTCTTCGATTTTGACTTGGAACGAGATCTTCCTTTACCCGCATCACGTTCGCTGGATCGTCCTCTTTCCTCCACCTGTATCATTCACGACCAAACCCACACTATTTTCTTCGGTACTTGCCTGCAACCTGATCTCTTCAGATAGAAGGGTCGACGTAACATCTTCCATCTTTAGAGTTTGCTTCCCGTACAGTATGGTGGTCACCAGATGATTATAGGACGATGGAAGTGATGTGAGGAAAATCAATGCCTTATCATCCTCGTCAACCTTGACATTAATGCTGAGCAAATCTGCAATAATTTTATTAAAGGTGTTCAAGTGTTCCGTTATTACCGTACCTTCCTTCATGCGTAGCCCATATAATTTTTGCTTTAGGTACAGCACGTTCGAGAGGCTTTTTGTCATGTACAGCTTCTCTAGCTTGTTCCACATGCCGACTGTAGTTTCTTCATCCATGACGTTGTACATCACCTCATCTGCTAGGCACAATATAATTGTATTAACTGCCCGCAGATCAATCTCCTCCCCCAATCTTCGTCGCTCATCGATGTCGGCTTATTTGATTTTCCGAGCAACGCCTTATGAAGGCCCTGTTGTACCAGAAGGGCTTTCACTCTTCTCTGCCAGAGACCGAAGTTTCCTTTACCGTCAAATTTCTCCACCTCAAAACTTAGAAGACGAGACCTTCGACATCTCTGCTGTAGCGCGAACCTTAAGCTCTGATACCACTTGTTGGGAATTGGATGGATCGTCCGTCATGCGCTACCAACAAAGATGCACGAAAAAATAGAGAAAGCCGAACAAACGATAAAAGAAAATAAATGCAGAAAGAAGAGACCAAGATTTACGTGGTTCGGCAATTGCCTACGTCCACGGGGAGAGCGAGAGAGATGTATTCCACTATATGAAGAAACGGAAGTACAAGCTTACACCTTATGTCTTCTCCGATAAAAAAACCAAGAAGACCAAATTAGAGAATATAGAAAAATCTGACCAAAATCTTTTATGCCGTTGCTTCGAAGAATCCGAACCGCTCAGGCAACTGGTCGAGAACCGCCGCTCCGCTGCCAACTTCAAACCCGACGCCGCATGCGAAGTCGCCGGAAACCTCCTCTATAGCCGTACGGACATGCACTTCGGCCACCTTTAATTAATTAGCCTATGCCTTTATGCTAATTAATTCTCTGTATACTTCCCCAGGCCGTACGGTTCATGCATATATATATATAGATGCATTAGCCGGTCAACAAGTCAAATTAGGAATTGATAATCCTAATTCAATTCCTAATTCATCCGGAATAGGCTAGAGCCAAATCCAATTAAATCTCCTATTAGACTCTACCAATAGAAATCCTCATGAGATTCTCTCCATTATTTTATAGACCTGGTGTATGGACCAACCAATAAAAACACAAAAGAAGGCACTAATCCTAACAAGAACTTCGCAAACTTCTTTTTAATTCATAAATTTTTAAATTTAAAGGGACAAGTTTGCTATCTGTGTGTAATTTTACTACTTCCCCAAGAACTTTTAAGATTTGATAATATATATAGTACTGAGTTAATTACCAGTGAATCGTCATGTCGAACGGCGATTCATTGATGACGTGAACTGTAACGGAATCGCCCTCGGTGACTTCTATTGCCGGCCCCGGAAATTGGTCGTTCACCGCGAGGATCACTTTCTCCTTGCACATGCGGCTTACGGTCAGGTTCCTTATCTAAAAATGAAGTGCACGCGCGCCACAATAAGGCAATTGAACGTTACCGGAAACTTCAACTAAGTAGTTACGATCTTGAAACAGCAAATAAGAAAGGAAGCGAGTGGCAAAATTGAATTGAGATCCCCTTAACCGGAGGCGATTTTGAAGTAGACCCCTCAACTTTTGTTTCATTCATTGGCATTCGTTCAACTTTGAATTTCTTCTGTAACTTCAGTTATTCTAATTAGTCAAGCTGAGCTATGTCAAAAAATTAGCAGTTCCGCCAACTATAAATCGTTAGTTGTTCCAATTCTATTTGCAAATAAGTTGTTCGAACCATTGAATTTAACAGAAGGCACTCTTGAATTTAGTAAATTTTTATTTATTTCAAATGATTCGGCTAAAATCACTCAAATCAAAGAAAATAAAACTATGGGTACAGGGAAAAAATATATTTGAATGGGTCATTTCAAATGGCCTATAGTTGAGGAGTCTTCATACACTTCAACCAAAAACAATAAAAACAGATCAAAAGAAGCATGTTTAGCTGAAAAGAGTAAGTTAAAACAGAATCAAGAAAGGAGCTGAAAGGATTTACATGGAAAGTGTGCTCCACGGTTGCTGCATTTGCCTGCGAGCCGATGAATGTGAGAGCAAATAATGCGAAGGCGAAGACGGTCGGCGGCATCATTTCTGATCAAAGATGGAAAAGAGAGGACTCGGAGAAAAGAAAGAGTCTACTCTCTTGAGAGGAAGGAAACCAACCAATTGTATGGTTTGAACTTCCTTTCCTGCGCTCAAAATATTTAATATTGGGAGTGCGCACATATATAGAAACGCAAATGCTTGAGAGCCGACGGACGGAATCAATTAGTTCGCTCACATTAAATAAAATAAGAGGAACCTAAGATCTACCAATTCACTAGTAACAGGTTCGAGATTTGAACCCCACCTCGCGATTTCAGGTTAAAAAAGAGCTTACCGTGGTAATAAGAAAAAATAAAATAAAATAAAACTTTTGTCTGCTCGTGTGTTAATGCGAAATGTTTTGATAAAATAACTATAAAAAAATGGGAGAATTTAATTTAGTTCTGAGGCTATTAACTTTTCATAGAATAAAGCCATTCTCACGATAAGTAAGGCATGTGCGTTAACTCAATTATTTAAGAAATCTTCCCTGTACAACAATGTGTGGAAGGATATATCTTGTACATGTGCATGGCTAAATTTCATTATAAAAATATATTTTATGGTAAGATTTAACTTATTTTATATGTTTAATAATATAGGAAAGTTTCGCATATTATAGCTTACAAATTTTTGTGGGTCAGATAATGTAAGTTTTTGTTCCATTGGCTTCTCGTGGTCTTGGTAATAATTTTAAAAACTTAATGTATGAAAACCATTTGGATGATAGAAACAACATCTATTATATTCGGTATAATGGACGAAACTTCTGCAAGTAGTAAAGTTCTAGTGAGAATGCGGAATGGATACTATTACAATGGTCTCGATAGTTTTTTGGGACGATTTGAGTATTTTCGATGCAAAAATAGTGCGAAAATAAACTTTGAGATGCTAAATATGTAAAATTGTGGATTTTCACTTTGTCTCAATGGGGTGGGTTGCCGAAGACGATAGAGACCAGTGGCGGCTACCACGGAAGTGGGCATGGCCCCAAAGGAGAGAGAGAACCCGAGGGGGAGAAAAAGAGAGAGAGAGATGTGATAGATTTTTATAGGTATGTAAAACAATAAACAAATTAAGGGATAATTGCCTATATACTCCTCAAAACTTCGAAAATATCTCATTTACCCCTACTTTTTTTTCATTCCAAAATATTTCTCATATGTTCCTCCGTTATTCAAAAATATTTCTGCAATTACCACCCGTTAAGTTAACTTGGGTTAAAAGTGAGTTAAGTATCTACTAGGGTTAAAAAAATAAAAATACCTTTTTTCCCCTTAACTTAAGGGCAAATAAGAAATGTTGCTAATGGTAGAAGGGTATATTTGAAAAGACCAAAAATCAAAATACTTATGTGCCCCTAACTTAAGGGCAAATAAGAAAAGTCAGTGATGGTAGAGGGTTATATTTGAAAGGGCAAAATAGTAATTTCACACCGATAATAGTTATTAATTGCTAACAGTTCACTAACAGAATTTAACTCTTAAAATATGTTGGAACATAAAAAGGGTATTTATAATATTAACCTTCTAAGGGGGGTAAATCAGAATGTCATAAACTTTTCAGGGGTATATAAGCAATTGCCTCTAAAATTAAACACATACCAATATCCAAGATCATATACAAAAAAAATAACTCACAGAGCGTCATAGAGAAGAAGTTCTTTATCAATTTGCGGAAGCGAGAAGTCCGGCTATGATCTGGAAGTCACCAACCGAACTTGGGTGATTTGGTTTCTCCACCTTTATCAGGCACTCTCCTTTATGGTGTGGAACTGATAGTAATTCTTCACCAGAATGCATATGAGAAGGTGGCGGGACCAATATCCCTTTATATAGAGTCCAAATCGACTTCCCATCAAAGTCTGATTAGGATTCTATTTAATTTAAATAGATAGAAACGGGATAAGATATACCATATCAAACAGTTCTATATCTATTATGATTGACCTCTATTTATAGTAAATCCAAATTTGAATATGATTAATTGAGCCACATTTATGAAAATTCTAACAATCTCCCACTTTGCTCATATTAATCATACTCCCTTAACGGATTTTCTATATTCCAAACTTTATTGTGCATTTTTGGAAACTTTATGATCAAATACCTTAGAACTCACTTGATCTTTAGCTCAACTAAAAGACTACAATGATCGGAACTATGGCGGTCCACCTCTTCATAACGAAAATTTTCTTCCATAATTACCATATCATCTTTATCTCCTAGTCGAGTACTTTATATGGCAAACTTTATGAATGAACTTAAACTATATGTTCATTCGTTAACAGAAAAAACTTTATGTCTATTAAACGGTCCAACACAGCTGCATTAAAACTTTAACTTTATTGAAAGAAGATAAAATGTTATAATCTCATACATCAAAAGAACTAATCAAATCCATACTGCTAACATGATCTTTATATGACCCAGATGTTAGCCTCTTGGTCATTGGGTCTGCAATCATACACTTGGTACTAATGTATTCAATTGTAACATAACCTTATTCTATCTTCTCTCTCACAATAATATATCCAGTGTCCAAGTGTTTACACCCCACTGTAATCTTGCTATTATTGGCAAAGAAAACCGCAGCTGAACAATTACAGAAAATCTTTATTGGACGAGCAATAGAGTCCATAATCTTTAAGTCTGTGATAAAATTCCTAAGCCAAATAGCTGATGTGGTCATAACATGCAATGTACTCTGCATATGATCCAAAGTTTCCTTCAAGTACCTCAACTTTCTCAGCGGCCTTCCAATGCTCTATGCCTGGATTACTTTAATATCTGCCAAGTAATCCAACGACAAAAGCAATACCCGGACGTGTGCACGTCTGTGCATACATAAGACTACAACCTACAGAGGCATAAGGTATGTTTTTCATCTGTTCAATTTCTAATTGGTTCTTGGGGCACTGAAAAATATTAAGCTTATCCCCTTCCTAGAAAGGAGCAACACTGGGCTTACAGTTATACATTTCAAAAAATTTCAAACCTATCTTTATCTGGCCTTTTGAGATAGACCGAGTAAACCTTTATGTCTATCCCTTTTAATTTCAATACCAAGTACATATGACGCCTCACCTAAATCTTTCATTTCAAAATTTTCAAAATTTTGAAAATTATTTTACTCCCACTGACCTTCAGATAAATACATTGATCAACAATATTCCTTAAAACCAAAGGTTAAAATGGTTTGTTTAAACTTTAAATACCATTGTCGGGAGGCCTGCTGTCACGCCCCGGATTACTCGTTTCCCCGGGCTCGCCAACAGATCCGCCGTATACATAGATTTTTCTATGTATACGAAGCGATAGCTAACCTGTAAACAAACATACAAGCCACTACAAGAGATATATAGAGCTGAAATAAAACAGACTAATAACAAAAGCCACCTGTACATATAGAGTCCAAAATACAATAGGTCCACCACAACCAAAATAGGTACAAATCCACAGTATATGTACATGGCACAACTCCAAAAAGAAACTATCTCCAGTAGGGTCCTCCTCTAGGAACAACAGGGACAGGTAGGGATCTAGCTCGCGACTCCCTTACCTCGATCCGCGAAAACAGGCGTAGCAGCCGCAACAGAAGAAGGCTCTGCAAAAAGGTGGCAACAAAGGGTGTGAGAACTACTATCAAAAGAAGTAGTCCTCAGTGGGTACCGATACCGACCTCTACGGTCCACCCACTAAGTCTACGAGACTAACAGTATAGCTGGTAGGTAAAGAACAACAAAGTAAGCTGGAATAAACTCAACAGCTATCATGCCACTACCCTACCACTATCCAAGTCAACTCTCAAGTAAGCACCACCAAAGTGAGAAATCATCCCTGACCCAATCTATCGGAACCGCCCAAACGGGCTCGTCCAGCCAACTGCCTAGCCACACCGCACACTACCAAATAGGGTAGCCGGTCCAAACCAGATCCACAATCTGTAGCGACATCAACGCAAAAGAGGCCTCACTCCGGAGCGGCACTCGGGGGAGCTACCCAGCCGAGTTAGTACGCGTATCTCTGTCGAGCACAAACAGGCTCCGGCAGGCTATAGTCAAAGAACAAAGGGTCGAAAGGGGTCAACGACTCTCAGCTCACGTGCCCTCAGCACAACCAGAAGCTAAAACAAGAGTCTGGGTCCACCGTCAACCCCGACGGCACCCGGTAATACAGAACAGTCTAACCCTGTTGTAAATACAAGCTCGGCATCCCAGCACGAGCGTAAACTCGTCTTATAACGAACTAAGTATCCACCTCGCACTAACAGCGGTGATACAGGAACAGAAACGGCTCCTAGAGCTAAATCTGATAACAGTTCGAAAAGTGACGGTTGTATGTTCGCGAGTTTTCTCCTAAGTCAATTCCCAGTTCAGCATGTAAGTCATGTCGATAAATTATCAATTTATGCTCCAAATTCAAATTTCATATAAACACATGCAAATTCACGAATTCGAGCTACTAACATGATTTAACAGATAATAAAACAGCATGCTGTACTCTTTGACGCTTAGGAGGAAAACCGGCGATTTCAGTAACATCAACCCACCTCGAAAGCTATCCAACAGCGGCTAGGAGTCGAGTGGAAGGCCTCCAAACAACGCCGGCCGAAATCGAGCTCAAATCTGCAACCTCGAGATTCGGACCCACCTGCGCACTGTTCTATGCGCCCAGAACATCAGCCCAGAACTGCAGCCTGGCAGCACAACCCACATGTGATCAACATGCGATAAAATCCAAATCCTAAGTCCAATTGCAGTGAAATTTGGCTCAACTCACCAGCAGAGGTTCAAGAACAAACCCTCCAAATTTCAGCCAAATCGGAGTTCGACTCGATGTCCAAAAAGCCTAAACACTGAATCAGGTCAACATCTGGACCCTCCTGCACATGGATCCAGAAGTTCCAGCACTTAAGCAAAACTCAAAAAACAGCAAGAATTCAAGGATTCCAACGAATCTAGCTCATAGAAAGGGGTCACAAACCTCCCAAAAACAGTGATGGAACAATCCAAAACCTCTCCAAAGATCCTCACAAAGATCTGGATCTAAAAATCCAAGAAATTCCATCAATGACCCAAAAATTCAGCACTTAAGCAATTACTCAAAATCTGAGCTAGAACTCACCTTTGAATCCTCAATTCCAGTGGGAAGGACCTCCAAACCAGCAAGGAAAGTGGAAGGATCAATCTTCACTTCGTAATTCCAGCTCCCAAGAGATTGGATCCCAAGAACAAAGGAAAAACCCAAGTTTCAGCTCAAGAACACCAGGGGTCCAGTAAAACATCAACTGTAGCTTACATACCTGTCCAAATCGCGATTGGAAAGATTCCACTTCTTCCTCTGCGAGTCCTCTATCCAACAAACCAAGTTTCGTTGGATTTGGATACTCCTACACTGCACACGAGCACGAACACTCCAGATCGACGTTGCAGTTTCAGCAGGAAACCAAGTTCATCAATGGAGGAAGATGGAATTGGGGGAGAAGAGAGGGTTCCCTTGGCAAGCTCCGAGTTCACCTTGAAGAGGGGAGAAAAGAGTCTCAGGGGAGGTCGTCCACAACTCTTATAGACAAAGGATCTCGGTGAAATGGGCCTCAAGAATAGAAATGCCCTAACCTGTTTCTCAGCAGGAAATCCACACTTCCGGGCGCCCGAAACACAAGAAGTGGGCGCCCGGTTCTTCAGCCCACACCAACTCGACCATCGGACTCTCCGCCGCGGTCCGGTGCGCCCAAACCTGGTCCGGCGGATCACACTAACCGATCAACACGTGTCGAGCCGTTCGATACTCACGAGGCAGGATTTCCGGACTCACTTTCCGGGCGCCCGAAACATGGATCCGAAATGACTTAGTAATTTTCAGAAAAGGGGGCACTGAACAACTGGGCGCCCAAAACAGAGCATCTGGGCGCCCGAAACTTCAAAAGCCCAAAACTCAGTTTTGGCTCGCTTCGGTGCTCCGAGTCCGTTTTCGCGTCTATTTGACGCCGAAACGACTCCGACTTGTCTCGACCTTCTCCAGAAGTGTCGGACAGTCTAAAATACTACAGTCATTCCGTCAGTTAGGCCCCAGGGGTACTACATCCTTCCCCCCTACGAAAAGTTTCGTCCTCGAAACTCAGACTCAAACTCATACCTCAAGAAGACAGCTCGAAAAGGTAGGGATAGGATTACCGTATCACCGTCTCCGGCTCCCAAGTCGCCTCACGCTCCTCGTGATTACTCCACTGCACTTTCACGTACGGTATGACTCGGTTGCGCAATTCTTTCGTCTCGCGAGCAAGAATCCGCACCGGTCGCTCCTCGTACTGCAGGTCCTCAGCCAACTCAAGTGGGGTGAAGTCAATCACGTGGGAGGGGTCGAACACATATCTCCTCAGAGCCGAGACATGAAACACATCATGGACTCCAGAGAGTCGCGGTGGTAGGGCAATCCTGTACGCTACCGGCCCCACTCGCTCTAACACCTCGAACGGGCCAACAAACCGTGGACTGAGCTTTCCACGAACTCCAAAACGGCGAATTCCTCTGGACGGCGAGACTTTCAGAAACACATGATCTCCAATCTGGAACTCCAAGTCTCGTCTCCTAGTATCCGCATAGCTCCTCTGTCGACTCTGGGCGATCTCAAGACGTCGTCGAACCATCTTGACCTTCTCTTCCGCTTCCAACAGGATATCGGGACCCAAAGTCCTCCTCTCACCCACATCACTCCAATGCAAGGGCGAACGACACTTGCGTCCATACAATGCCTCAAACGGAGCCATCTGGATGCTCGCTTGATAGCTATTGTTGTACGCAAACTCAACCAGTCCTAAGTGTCGATGCCACCCTCCACCAAAGTCTAGGACACATGCCCTCAACATGTCCTCCAGAGTCTGAATGGTCCGCTCAGACTGACCATCTGTCTGTGGATGAAAAGCCGTGCTGAACCGCAGCTGAGTACACAGTGCTGTCTGTAGACTCCTCCAAAACTGTGAGACGAATCGTGTGTCTCGATCAGACACAATCGAGGTAGGCACTCCATGCAGTCTCACTATCTCGTCCAAGTATAACTGAGCGAGTCTGTCCCTGGACCAAGTAGTCTGCACTGGTAAGAAGTGGGCAGACTTGGTCAGTCTGTCCACTATCACCCAAATAGCGTCAAAACCAGCCTGCGCCCTCGGTAATCCCACGACAAAGTCCATGGCGATCTGGTCCCACTTCCACTCGGGTATTGGGAGACTCTGAAGCTTGCCAGCAGGTACTCGGTGCTCCGCCTTTACCTGTTGACAAGTCAAACACTGAGCCACAAATCTCCCAATATGGCGTTTCATTCCATTCCACCAGAAGTGTGCCTTCAAGTCCTTATACATCTTGGTTCCACCGGGGTGAACCGTATAAGGTGAGTAATGAGCCTCTCTCAAAATCTCCTCTCGGATCTCTGAATCCATAGGCACACACAGTCGGTCCCTGTACCGCAGTACTCCCCGAACTGTCAGCACTAAAGTCCCCTGTCTGCCCACTGGCAATCTGATCTCGAATCCTCATCAAGTAGGGGTCCACACTCTGTTTCTCTCGGATCCTATCCAACAGAGTGGGTTGCAAAACCAAAGACATAAGTTTTGCAGTAACCCCAGGGGATACCACCTCAAGCTCAAGCCGCCTCAACTCCTCAAGTAACGGCGCCTGCTGAGTGATCATCATACTAAGGCTCTGCACTGATCTCCTGCTCAACGCATCTGCCACTACATTCGCCTTGCCGGGATGATACTGGATGGTAATATCATAATCCTTCAACAGTTCCAACCACCGGCGTTGCCTCAGGTTCAATTCCTTCTGAGTGAACAGATACTTGAGACTTTTGTGATCTGTGAAAATTTCACAGTGCTCACCATACAGATAGTGCCGCCACAGCTTCAGTGCAAACACTACAGCTGCCAGCTCCAAATCATATGTAGGATAATTCTTCTCATAATCCTTCAATTGCCGGGAGGCATAGGCAATTACCCTACCATGCTGCATCAACACACATCCCAAGCCACTGTGTGATGCATCACTATAAATCACAAATCCTTCCCCCATAACTGGAAGGGTAAGGATGGGAGCAGACATCAGTCTCTCCTTCAGCTCCTCAAAGCTACGCTGGCACTCAGCACTCCAAACAAATCTAATCTCCTTCCTCGTCAGACGAGTGAGGGGTGTGGAGAGCTTCGCAAAGCCTTCCACAAATCGACGGTAATATCCAGCTAACCCGAGGAAACTCCTCACCTCGGTAACCGTCGTCGGTCTGGGCCAATCCCGCACAGTCTCAACCTTCTGCGGGTCCACCGCTACTCCAGTGGCCGAAATCACATGGCCCAAGAAAGCTACCTCTCGAAGCCAGAACTCGCACTTCTTCAGCTTAGCATACAACTTCTTCTCTCTCAGAAGTTGCAGCACAAGCCTCAAGTGCTCCTCATGCTCAGCATCGCTCCGAGAGTAGATCAAGATGTCATCAATAAACACCACTACAAACCGGTCCAAGAACGGCTTAAACACTCGATTCATCAAATCCATAAACGCGGCAGGGGCATTAGTCAATCCAAACGGCATCACCGTAAACTCATAATGCCCGTACCGGGTCCTAAAAGCCGTCTTGGGAATATCCTCGGCCTTCACCTTCAATTGGTGGTAACCAGACTGCAAGTCAATCTTCGAGAAGACACAAGATCCTTGCAGCTGATCAAACAGATCATCAATGCGCGGCAAAGGATACCTGTTCTTGATGGTCACTTTATTCAACTCTCGATAATCCACACAAAGTCTAAGTGAACCATCCTTCTTCTTCACGAATAACACCGGCGCTCCCCAAGGCGATACACTGGGTCGTACAAACCCTTTATCCATCAAATCCTGAAGCTGCGCCTTAAGCTCTCTCAGCTCAGCCGGTGCCATTCGGTAGGGTGTCTTTGAGATTGGCGCAGTTCCTGGGACTACGTCAATCACAAACTCGACCTCCCTGTCTGGTGGCATCTCAGTCAACACCGGGGGAAACACGTCCGGGAACTCGCGGACTACAGAGATGTCCTCGAGCTCTGGTGCCACTGCAGATACCTCCACAACAGTCGCCAGAAATGCGATACATTCTCGACTCATCATCTGTCTCGCTCGTGCCGACGAAATCCACGTCGCAAACAACGTGCTCCTGCAGCCTCGATACACGTACTCCTCCTAGCCTGGCTCGCGAAACGTCACGGTCCTCTCGCCACAGTCGATCATCGCGAAGTAGCGCGTCAGCCAATCCATGCCGAGCACTACATCAAAATCCTGCAATCGCCCCAAGACCAACAGGTCTGCGGGCATCACCCAAGGTCCAAGCTGCACAGGGCAAGCTTGACAACAATCCTCCACACGCAAAACGTGCTCGGGAATCTGCACCTCTCGTGCACAAGGTAACGGCCCTATCACTAGCCCATGCAAGGATGCAAATGCTCGACTAACAAAAGAATGTGATGCACCGGTATCAAATAATGCACGAGCTCTAATGCCAGAAATTAAAATGATACCTGCCACCACATGATCCGCCGCCGTGGAGTCCTCCAGTTGAGCCGCAAAGACTCTGCCGCTCTGCGCCTGCTGCCGTCGCTCGCCCAGGTGTGGTACAGAAGCCCGATCCATCTGGCTGTGACTCGGTGGAGCTCCATAGGCCTGCTGATGAACAGGGGGTGCCGATGCGATCGATGGTACAGGCGACGCTGCTCGGGGACAAGCTGCCCGCAGATGTCCGGACTGACCACACCCAAAACACCGGCCCTCTCGCTGCTCGCACTGCGCACTGCCTAGGCCAATGTGGTCCTCCGCAGATGACACATCTCGGTGCTGCCCTCTGCTGACGTCCCTGCTGACGGGATCCACCAGACCTCTGTCGCCCCGAAAACCCACGACTCTGAGAACGTGATCGTGGAGGTCTCGGCGGGCGTCTACCGCTGGTCTGTCCCCCGTCCTCCGGCGTCGGGCGCTTCCTATCCAAACCCGGACTCAGAGTGGCCGTCCGCTCACTCGCCGTCAAGGCTCCTCGCTCCACCCATAGCGCCTGCTCGATCGACGCGTCCAAGGTCTGCAACCTCTGCGCCTGAACTAAGACAAATATCTCCTGTCTCAATCCTCGCTCAAACAAATAAACTCTGTGAGCCTCATCTCTCGCAGCAAAAGGAACACAGTTCAGGAGTCTGGTAAACTCCCGGGTATACTCCTGCACTGTGCGATCTCCCTGCAGTAGACTCTTCAAATCCTCCTCGAGTTTCTGCTTCACGCTGTTAGGGAAATAGGACCCATACAGCATCCCGTAGAACTCGGTCCAACTCAAATGCAGCGCATCCAGCGACCTGCTCGATCTCGTCCTCGTCCACCAGATGCGTGCATCACCTGTCAGACAGTGAACTGCCAAGTGAACCCGCTCCCGCTCTGGCACGAAGAGATCCTCGAATAACTTCTCCATCTCGCCCACCCAGGCCTCCACCACCCATGGCTCGGTGTGGCTACCATCAAAACGGGGTGGATCAAACCGACAAAAACGAGCCAGTCTCTCGGTCATCCGCTCCTGCTCAGCCTCCGTCATCCGTCCACCAAACCGGGAAGTGTCGCCAACCGGTGCGGCCGGAACTGCCGCTGCTGGGGGTACGGCTGCAGTTGGAACGTCCACTGGAACAGCAGGAGGTGGCTCCTGCGACTCCGTCGCTCTAGGTGCTGCACTCCACGTGTGAGTAATGGTATCACACATCCTCCGCAAAAGTGCACTCTGCTGCCTAGCTGACTCGGCTAGCGCATTCAACTGCTCACTCACATCAGGGGGTGCACTAGGTCCCGCCTGCTCAGGCACCACAGAAGGCGCGGGGGTAGCCCGCGTCGGGGGTCGACCTCGGTGTCGGGGAGGTGCCATGCTCACCTGCGGAACACACAGATCAGTCAACAACCACAAAACAACTCAAGACCCAATCAAGCGAAAGTCCAGAAGGTCGTCTCTTTTCCCTCGCTACTTGACGTCGTCTGCAGCCAACGCAAGTTCGCGACAGGAAAGGACACACGCCTTCGATCACTCCCTCCACTTAAGGATGAGTTCAATAGTCAAATCGATGACTTTCACGGCAAGTCACGTCTCTCACGTCTTGCATTCCTAAGGTCTGCCATAGCCTAGGGTTTACTAAGTCCCAACGACCTATTCCTAAGCTCTGATACCACTTAATCTGTCACGCCCCGGATTACTCGTTTCCCCGGGCTCGCCAACAGATCCGCCGTATACATAGATTTTTCTATGTATACGAAGAGATAGCTAACCTGTAAACAAACATACAAGCCACTACAAGAGATATATAGAGCTGAAATAAAATAGACTAATAACAAAAGCCACCTGTACATATAGAGTCCAAAATACAATAGGTCCACCACAACCAAAATAGGTACAAATCCACAGTATATGTACATGGCACAACTCCAAAAAGAAACTATCTCCAGTAGGGTCCTCCTCTAGGAACAACAGGGACAGGTAGGGATCTAGCTAGCGACTCCCTTACCTCGATCCGCGGAAACAGGCGTAGCAGCCGCAACAGAAGAAGGCTCTGCAAAAAGGTGGCAACAAAGGGTGTGAGAACTACTATCAAAAGAAGTAGTCCTCAGTGGGTACCGATACCGACCTCTACGGTCCACCCACTAAGTCTACGAGACTAACAGTATAGCTGGTAGGTAAAGAACAACAAAGTAAGCTGGAATAAACTCAACAGCTATCATGCCACTACCCTACCACTATCCAAGTCAACTCTCAAGTAAGCACCACCAAAGTGAGAAATCATCCCTAACCCAATCTATCGGAACCGCCCAAACGGGCTCGTCCAGCCAACTGCCTAGCCACACCGCACACTACCAAATAGGGTAGCCGGTCCAAACCAGATCCACAATCTGTAGCGACATCAACGCAAAAGAGGCCTCACTCCGGAGCAGCACTCGGGGGAGCTACCCAGCCGAGTTAGTACGCGTATCTCTGTCGAGCACAAACAGGCTCCGGCAGGCTATAGTCAAAGAACAAAGGGTCGAAAGGGGTCAACGACTCTCAGCTCACGTGCCCTCAGCACAACCAGAAGCTAAAACAAGAGTCTGGGTCCACCGTCAACCCCGACGGCACCCGGTAATACAGAACAGTCTAACCCTGTTGTAAATACAAGCTCGGCATCCCAGCACGAGCGTAAACTCGTCCTATAACGAACTAAGTATCAACCTCGCACTAACAGCGGTGATACAGGAACAGAAACGGCTCCTAGAGCTAAATCTGATAACAGTTCGAAAAGTGACGGTTGTATGTTCGCGAGTTTTCTCCTAAGTCAATTCCCAGTTCAGCATGTAAGTCATGTCGATAAATTATCAATTTATGCTCCAAATTCAGATTTCATATAAACACATGCAAATTCACGAATTCGAGCTACTAACATGATTTAACAGATAATAAAACAGCATGCTGTACTCTTTGACGCTTAGGAGAAAAACCGGCGATTTCGGTAACATCAACCCACCTCGAAAGCTATCCAACAGCGGCTAGGAGTCGAGTGGAAGGCCTCCAAACAACGCCGGCCGAAATCGAGCTCAAATCTGCAACCTCGAGATTCGGACCCACCTGCGCACTGTTCTGGGCGCCCAGAACATCAGCCCAGAACTGCATCAGGTCAACATCTGGACCCTCCTGCACATGGATCCAGAAGTTCCAGCACTTAAGCAAAACTCAAAAAACAGCAAGAATTCAAGGATTCCAACGAATCTAGCTCATAGAAAGGGGTCACAAACCTCTCAAAAACTGTGATGGAACAATCCAAAACCTCTCCAAAGATCCTCACAAAGATCTGGATCTAAAAATCCAAGAAATTCCATCAATGACCCAAAAATTCAGCACTTAAGCAATTACTCAAAATCTGAGCTAGAACTCACCTTTGAATCCTCAATTCTAGTGGGAAGGACCTCCAAACCAGCAAGGAAAGTGGAAGGATCAATCTTCACTTCGTAATTCCAGCTCCCAAGAGATTGGATCCCAAGAACAAAGGAAAAACCCAAGTTTCAGCTCAAGAACACTAGGGGTCCAGTAAAACATCAACTGTAGCTTACATACCTGTCCAAATCGCGATTGGAAAGATTCCACTTCTTCCTCTGTGAGTCCTCTATCCAACAAACCAAGTTTCGTTGGATTTGGATACTCCTACACTGCACACGAGCACGAACACTCCAGGTCGATGTTGCAGTTTCAGCAGGAAACCAAGTTCATCAATGGAGGAAGATGGAATTGGGGGAGAAGAGAGGGTTCCCTTGGCAAGCTCCGAGTTCACCTTGAAGAGGGGAGAAAAGAGTCTCAGGGGAGGTCGTCCACAACTCTTATAGACAAAGGATCTCGGTGAAATGGGCCTCAAGAACAGAAATGCCCTAACCTGTTTCTCAGAAGGAAATCCACACTTCCGGGCGCCCGAAACACAAGAAGTGGGCGCCCGGTTCTTCAGCCCACACCAACTCGACCATCGGACTCTCCGCCGCGGTCCGGTGCGCCCAAACCTGGTCCGGCGGATCACACTAACCGATCAACACGTGTCGAGCCGTTCGATACTCACGAGGCAGGATTTCCGGACTCACTTTCCGGGCGCCCGAAACATGGATCCGAAATGACTTAGTAATTTTCAGAAAAGGGGGCACTGAACAACTGGGCGCCCAAAACAGAGCATCTGGGCGCCCGAAACTTCAAAAGCCCAAAACTCAGTTTTGGCTCGCTTCGGTGCTCCGAGTCCGTTTTCGCGTCTATTTGACGCCGAAACGACTCCGACTTGTCTCGACCTTCTCCAGAAGTGTCGGACAGTCTAAAATACTACAGTCATTCCGTCAGTTAGGCCCCAGGGGTACTACACCTGCTTTAGTCCATATATTGTATACCAAGTGCTCCTTTCCCTTTTGCGAGAATCCTTCAGGCTGATTCATATATACCTATCCCCATTTAGAAAAGCAGTTTTAACATCCATTTGGTGTAGCTCGAGATCGAAATGAGCAACCAGAGCCATAATAACACGAAAAGATTTCTTTCTAGAAACCGGAGAGAAAGTCTTTTTATAGTCAATGCCTTCTTTCTGAGTAAACCCCTTTGCCACAAGACGGGCCTTGTATTTCTCTATATTACCTTTGGAATCCCATTTGGTTTTATAAACCCATTTGCATCCGACGGGTTTAACTCCTATAGGTAACTCAACAATATCCCATACCTTATTGTGGTTCATGAATTCAATCTCATCCTTCATGATATTGTACCATTTCGTAGAATTACTTCTATTTATGGCTTCGAAAAAAATAAGAGGATCATCTAAATTCTGGTCATTCTCATAAAGATAGACAATATAATCACTAGATACAGCCGGTCTTTTTTGTCTTGAGGATCTTCTTAAATCTATCTGATTATCCACTTGTACATCTTGTTGCAGATTATCCACTTATACATCTTGATGTGAATTATCCACTTGTACATCTTAGTGTGAACTATAGATGATAGGTGTGAGACCCCAGATTAGTCCTATATATGAGATATAATAGGGCTAAACTCTCAACCCGGCTTAAGCATTTTCGACGGTGGCAAGGCCGAAGAGGTTGAGAGAGTTAAGCGTGCTAGGACGGGAGTAGTCCTAGGATGGGTGACCCCCTGGGAAGTTGGGGCGTCACAGTTGGTATCAGAGCCAATTACCAGCCGGAAGTGTGAGATGGGTCTCGGCTGAGCCGGGTCTGAATGACAGGCTAGCGAGACGTCTCACATCGCCTGGTACTTGTGAGTCTGAGCCTGACGAGGACGTCAGGGCTTAAAGGGGGGGAGATTGTGAGACCCCAGATTAGTCCTATATATGAGATATAATAGGGCTAAACTCTCAACCCGGCTTAAGCATTTTCGGCGGTGGCAAGGCCGAAGAGGTTGAGAGAGTTAAGCGTGCTAGGACGGGAGTAGTCCTAGGATGGGTGACCCCCTGGGAAGTTGGGGCGTCACAATAGGTTCACGATCACTTTGTGGTTCCAAAACAACTTGTTGTTCCACTGGAACAGGAACCATCAAATCGTGAGTGACAATAGTGGGTCTGTCCTGTACAAAATCTGAATGCTCTTGAATTTTCTCAAAATCAATGAATCGAGATTCAGAGCTCCCACTAATTGTACCATCCTCAATGAACCGTGTCGTTTTAGTTTCTGCAATTTTTATAGGAAGCGATGGACAGTAAAACTTATACCATTTGGACCTTTCTGAATAACCAATAAAATATCCTGATATAGTTCGAGGGTCCAATTTCTTTATTTGTGGGTCATACAGTTTGGCCTCAGCTTGACAACCCCATGTATAAAAATGTCTTAAACTGGGTTTCCTACCTGTCCAAAGCTCAAAAGGAGTCTTAGTGACAGCCCTAGTAGGGACCCGATTAAGAATATATAGGGCAGTTTTGAGTGCCTCACCCTACAATGATATCGGAAGGGTAGAATTACTGATCATGCTCCTGAGCATATTAATTAGTGTGCAGTTCCTTCTTTCAGTAAGACTATTATGATCAGGTGTCCCTGTCATAATGTACTGTGGATGTGACGCCCCGGACTTCCCACGGGGTCACCCATCTTAGGACTACTCCCGTCCTAGCACGCTCAACTCTCTCAACCTCTTGGGCCTAGCCACCACCCAAAATACTTAAGCCGGGTTGAGAGGTTAGCCCTATTATATCTTTTATATAGGACTATCTGGGGTGTCGCAATCTCCCCCCCTTTAAGCCCTGACGTCCACGTCAGGCTCCGACTCACAAGTACTAGGCGGTGTGAGACTCATCTCGCTAGCCTAAACCGGGGGAGCCGCGCTCTACCCATAAACCCTGGGGAGCCATGCTCTACCCATAACTACACATGGCTCAGCCGAGAATCATCTCACACTTCCGGCTGGTAATTGGCTCTGATACCAACTGCGACGCCCCGAACTTCCCAGGGGGTCACCCATCCTAGGACTACTCCCGTCCTAGCACGCTCAACTCTCTCAACCTCTTGGGCCTAGCCACCATCCAAAATGCTTAAGCCAGGTTGAGAGGTTAGCCATATTATATCTTTTATATAGGACTACCTGAGGTGTCACAGTGGAACAATTCCGCACTGCTCCAGAAATTTAGCAAAAGGCCCAGGGTCTTTGCCCTTATCTGTTTGTCTACCAAAATATTCACCACCCCTATCTGATCTGACTACTTTTATTTTTTTCTAGAGTTGATTCTCTACTTCAGCCTTATATGCCTTAAAGGTATCTAAAGCTTCAGATTTTTCTTTAAGTAAGTAGAGATAGCCATATCGAGAGTAGTCATCAATAAATGTGATAAAATATTTATGACCAGTAATAGAAGGAGGAAGAGGTCCACATATATCGATATGAATAAGCTCTAATGTTCCATCACATCTTTTAGCACCTTTAGAGGAGGTTTTGGTCTGCTTTCCCTTTATGCAGTCCACACACGTTCCAAAGTCAAAGAAGTCGAGATCATCTAAAATGCCTTCTCTAATTAACCTTTGGATTCTCTGTTTCGAAATGTGTCCTAACCTCTTATGCCATAACATGGATGACCTTTTATTATTAATGCCACGTTTTGATCCCACATTTTTGTGCATGGTAAAAAGGATTTCACTATATGAATGATCTAGTGATACTCTATATAGATTATTTTTCATAACACCAGAGCCAACTATCTCAGATTCGTATGATAATGAAAAGGCTTTATTATCAAAACTGAAACTGTATCCCGATCCAACAAGTTTCGAAATAGAAATTAAGTTCTTAGAAAAATTTGGGACATAAAATGTATCAATTAAATCCAAAATATGACCAGTAGAAAGAACTAATCTAAATGTTCATACAAATTCTACTTTAGTTGGATTTCCTTCAGTAGTGTAGATAGTGGCTTCATCTTTACTGGGTTTCTTACGATTTTGAAATTCATGTACGAAATTCGCCACGTGACATGTGGCACCAGAGTCAATCCACAAAGTATTAGATGGAACAGTGACTAAATGCAGCTCATGCATCAAAACCAGAAACTTACCCTTATTCTGGAGCCATTTCTGATACCTTTGGCAGTCCTTCTTTATATGACCCTTTTTCTTACAAAAGAAGCATTTGGGAGTCCAATTACTTGATTGGCCTTGTGAACCAGATGGAACTTCCTTGTTTTTCCTTTTTGATTCATTCTTGACTTATCATTCTTAGCACGCTTAATTTGTCTCTTTTGAGAAACAAAGTTAACTGCATTTTGTTTTTCTTGCATTAATCTGCCTTCTTCTTGCACACACATGGTCAACAATTCATTAATTGACCATTTATCTTTATGCGTGTTATAAGAGATCTGAAATGGTCCGTATTCAGATGGAAAAGAGTTCAAAATAAAGTGCACTAACAATGAATCAGAGAAGGTTACTTCAAGTGCAGTGAGCTGCGCTGCAATATCTCGCATTTCCATAATATGCTCACGAATCGAGCCTTTTCCGAAGTACTTCATGGAAGACAGTTTATTCATTAGGGTGCTCGCCAAAGCTTTACTGGAGCTTACAAACTGTTGCTCCACAGCATTCAAGAAATCACGGACTGTCTTACATTATGGAATTGAATTCTGAATGTTTTTACCGACACGCACTTTCATCAGTATTAATCTAAGCCTATTAGAATGCTCCCACTTTTCTAAAAATGCTGTTTCAGTTGGCGTACTTTCGCTCGTCGATTTTGAACATCAATTAGCGCGTCTCACGAAGAAATTTCGTCGAAATTTTCGGAAGAACAAATCTAACAAGGCCTCGTCAACGAAACAACAAACTTCTTCCAAAGGATCTTCAAGCTCTAAATCTAAAGAAAAGAAACTTACAAAATCTTCTAAAGAGAAAGATGATTTTGAAGGAAAAATCCAATATTACAAATGCAAAGGCTGCGGCCATATTTCTACGGATAGTCCTACTAAGAAATCATTTAAGAAAAAGGCTTTGCACGCAAAAACTTGGGACGATTCTACTTCTGACGAATCGACCTCAAGTGATGGGGAGAAGAATAATATTGCTTTATTGTCTCACACTTCTTTATCTTCTTCCTCTGCTGTTTGTTTATCATCTATTATTTCTGACTCTTCTTTTTCTCCTTCCCAGACGATGGCGAGAGTAAGGGAGAGTCGGATGATGATGGCTTAGCCGAGGCGTACCAACAACTTCTTGATGAATCAAGAAAATTGGCGAAGCATAATAAAAGGTTGAGGAAGCGGTTGTTGGAACTTGAAGACGAAAACAAAAGCTTGAAAGCAACGACTAAAGCTCTTGAGGATGAACATGACACGTTATTGAAGAGCAATGGAACCGTCAAGGAGAAGCTAGACCAATCGGAGACAATGATCGAATCATATCAAAAAAATATTAATTTTCTAGAGCAACAATATAAAGAAGTTCACACATCCAACCAAGTTTTGACTAAACAAGTCCATCAACTCAAGTCCGACATACATAAATTCTCTTCCGGATCGAAAAAACTAGATCATATGCTCAGATTTGGTCAAACGGAGAAGGTTCAAAAGTCAATACCCAAAATCTCAACAAATTTGAAGGAGAAAGTATGCTATAGATGTTGAATCAAAGGCCACATCAAGAAGACATGCCCTAGAAAAGATAAGAAGACTCAACCAGCATCTTCTAAACATCTATTGGTATCTACTAACACTCAACAACCATCACGAGTTCAAAAGCAACATCAATCAAATCGAGTTCCCTGGATCAACCGAAAGTCAAATCCACAACAAACAATCCCTACAAAGCCGAATGCGCCGCGGAGACCAAAGGTCGATAAAAAGTCAAAACAATCGGTGCCCAACCGCAACAAACCAAGACAACCAACAATCCGACAAGTTTGGGTTCGGAAAGATGATATCTTTCCTTATCTTAAATCTTAATTTATTTTGACTTTGTGTAGTACGTTGATTGGTTCTTATTGCATATCTCTTGATCATTGCATTACACGTTTCGGTGCTTTCATTATTACGATTTATGGTTTTTCGGTTATTGTTTTCAAAATTTATTGAATGATTGCTATATCAAATAGAGCCTTGAACATCAATAGGTTCACTTTCATTCACTCCTAATTAATCTTTAATTATTGGTTTTACTTTATTTTTATTATTTATGAAGGTAATTTATTATAAGAGTTCTTAACTCTTACATTCATCAAATTTAGGCAATCATGTATAATCTTTAGGCACTTAACCTATTTTGGTTGTGTGTGTCGAATTTGATGGATAGGAATTTGCTAATAAACTAAACTTTTTTAAATTTTCTTTCAAATAAGAGATTGCATAATTTGAGATGGAGTTATATTAAAAATAAGACAAAGGATGATGAAATACTCATAAGGTATAAAAGATGTGGAAAGAGTTACATCCTAAAAGGAGTGTGAAAACTACTACCACATGTAGGAAAGAGCTACCATCCCGGTCATCCGGTAAGTGTATGAAGCTACCACATGGATATTAAATGCGTAACCGAAAAGGTTGAAAAAGAGTGCATATTTAAAAAATTTTGTAGTTATAAGGTGGTACATTGGAAAGATGCTCAAAGAGCCACCCCTGGTGCATTAGTTGCTTAGTCTCAAATTTGAACGTTTACGCGACAAATTTATGTCATTTAGTGAATCTCTATAAGTCATCTTTATGATCCGTTACATCTTGATAGTTTTTTAGCCTTTAAATTATTTTTGATGACTTATTTTTGAAGTATATATGAATTACGAAATCGTATAATATTTTATCTCCATCATGTTGATTGTGTAATAAAATTCTTAATTCTTATGAAATTAGTAAGGATTGAAAGAAGTCAATGTGAACATATATTTTTCATGCACTAACATTGCTTAAGACATTTTATCACAAATGGTTTCAACATTGAAAAATTTTCAAACTTGTGGTTCTTGTGTACAACATTCCACCACTTCTATTTCTCTCCGAGCTATCTCTTATTTTGGTATTTTTTTTTGGCAATTTTTGGCAAAAAGGGGGAGAGAGGTGTGATGATATTGAAAGTTTTATAAAAGGAAAGATGGAGAGAAATTTGAACTTAGATGCATGAACAAAGGGGGAGAGATTTTGATATTTTTACTACTAACTTTCTTTGTGGAGAAATCGTTTTACAGGGTTTGAAGACTTCAAGACTCCAAGTGTGTCTAAGTCATAGAGTTTGTTTAGCGGTTATAAAGTTGTAATTTTGTATTTTGTTTGGATCTTTCACACGAGAAGTTCATTATTTTGGTGATACCAATGAATTTCAATTTTTCTTTTGGAGAGTTAAGCAATGTGAGTATTTTTATGTAATTTTAGGTTTTGTCACAAAATTGCCAAAGGGGGAGATTATTACGGATTTTATATTGGCATATTTCGTGAAGTGTCACGCCCCGGGCTAGTTTTAGAAGCGGAAAAATGTGCCATTTTTTTTTGTTGAAAGCCTAGCCCGTGCCACGTACAGACCCGCCACAAATACAGGGTCCACTGTACACACGGACAGAGCCTCCCCTGTATTTGCATGACGTACACAACATACAACAGGATCACAACCACCATTCATTCATCACACAATCACAACAACACAATAGGATTCATACAGCTAACAGTCCTTAACCCTGTATGAATCTAAGCAAGTCCTTAGGCGAAGGATGATGTGATACACAAACAACAGATCATTCTAGAAAACTGCCCCTTATCCAGGAGCTCTATTTTGAAATCCTAATCTCAAACATTCAAGAATCATTTGAAAACTGTTCTCCACACGAGAACTCTCTTTTGAAATCCCAAAATTCGATCGATCAAAAATCTATTTGAAAACTGTTTCCCACAAGGAAACCTTTATTTGAAAACGTTACCACGAGGGGTAGAAATTCAAGATATGCGATATAAGGCCATAATGAAAGATCTAAAAGCATCGACATCCAAAAAGTCTAAGCATGTAATCCACATATGAATGCTAAACCAAATCCACAAGATCTAAGCATGCAATCCACACGTGAATGCTAAACTGAATCCACAAGATCTAAGCATGCAGAACAGAACATCCAAAATATAACTGTACCAAAATCATAACATGCTAGACAAAATAACCACAGTGTAACTGAACCACATCCATAACTAACTGATAGAGGATAAGGGTGATAACCAAATCTGGAGAGGGAAGCCACACAGGTCGGGACCTCTAGTACCACTAACTAGGCGTGCCTCGCTGAGTCCCGACTCTCACCACCCTGCTCACCTGAAAACAACAACGAGGGCGGGGGGTGAGAACATGTAAACATGTCTCCCCTCCCAGTGGGTACCGCAAGCCGACGAAGGCGAGGTGTACACACCGGCACGAGGGTCAACAAAAAGATAGATAAGGTAAACAGTAGCACAAGTAAGTATGAGGCTGACATACAACTGAACAACTATGCTACTGTAAGCAACTAGTATATGCATCAATGGAGATAACCACAAAGTAAACCCAATCCATAGACACCGGGACGTATCCCTGGCACTGTCCTAACCTGCTCATCTCTCGGCACATAAACTTTCTGGACGCACTGCATCAAGGCTCACGGGTCAGTCAAATACACGACCCTTTTCCGAAAAAGAACACCCCCAGGCGGTGGATCAGACCGCTGGTGTACGTGAAGTGCTAGAAGAGCTGTGACGATCGATGTGAATGCTCAATCCACAGAACGGCAACGAGCCGTGAAGCAACTGATAAATCACAACGAGGATCGCTCGGAACAACAGGCGATCACCACTGACCAACTAGGTCGTCTCAAGAATCATGCAAACCACAACTACTCTACTATCCAAGCACACATAAGTAGAGTCAACGGGAGTCAAGTGAACTAATAACTGAAATGCAAGAGAAGGGATAGAAAGGTATTACCGTAGTCCACTGAACCGACTCCGGATCGAAGTACCCACCTGTAGGAACGATCGAGTCTAACACCGCCGGCTCTCGGGAACCACGACAGGACCTACGAAAGAGTCACAGGGTCAAGGTCCACCAAGTCGACACTAAACACATAGCTCTCACATCCCGAAACCGACGGATCGTCCGGAAAACCCACCGAGACGATCCCGAAACCACGCTAAGCCTAACAGGGGTACCAACAGCCAAACCAAGTCCTCTGCTGTCCCCAAACACACAAAACAAAGTGACGGAACAGCGAGCACAAGCTCGGGGTGCCACGAACACAAACGCACCCGAAACTCGGGTTCCCGAAAAAATGCCGATTTGGCACCGGAACCCTTCGTCACTCATCCGCTGTCCTCGAAACTTTGGGACAGCGATGAGGGACATCCAACGAGGCCAAATGATGAAGCCAAGTCACTCGCCAAAATAGCAAGTGAGTCGCACGACTAAAAACACACATTTCGCCGACTATTTCATCGAAAAACGCATCGGAAATAAATCTGAATTTCTGTGGAGGGCGAAGGGGTTGGACAACCAGTCCACAGGGTCTCAAGGGTCATGCCCTTGCTGCCCACAGCCTCGCAATGCTGCCACAATCATCAAAGTCCCAAAACAAGCAACAATTACATACAAACGAGCATTAATTTAGGCCGTTCGAGCATTCCGTACGTCCACACGACCTTCCGCAAGCACCAGCGGATAGATAACGACGTAACGGAGGCCGTGCTCACATCCCCACTGCGACAGGACCAGTCGCAAGCACAGAAAACCTATAAAAATAGTGAAAGCAAGCGATGATATTGCTCGACAAAGGCCGAACAGCGAAACGGCACATCCAAACAGAAAACTAAGGTGAACATGATGACCAGCGCGTCGCTGCGATCATCGTGCTCACCTTCCCGAGCTTCGGAAGGCAACAATAAGCTCAAACACAAGCATGCGGCCAAAACAAAGCAAAAGAAGACCCTGGCCGGAGCAGCAAGCTCTGGCCGGCTGCCGGCCGACATGCACGGCGCGCGGCGGCCAGGGTCGGATGCGGGGGTTGTGAGGAAGATGGTGCTCACCTCAGCAGGTAGCAGGAAGCGGCGGCGGCGGCGCGGGGAGAGTGTCCACTCTCGGGTTGGCTAGGGCACGGCGGTGCGGCAACGGACGGCGACGGCGGCCGGCGGCGACGCGAGCACCGACAAGACGGGGGTCGCCGGACGTCGGGATGCCGGTGACCGCGACAACAAAACCGGCGGCGGCGGAAAGGTGCTCGGCCGCGGCTGCCCTAGCTGCCCAGGCTGAGCCCGCGGCGGCTGCGGCGGTGCTCCGGCGGCACGGCGGCGGTCGGGGTGGAAGGCGACGGCGCCGGAGGACCAGAGGGTGGCGGCGGGAGGCGGCTCGGGTCCAGTAGCCTCGGCCCGCAGCTACCCTAGCAGCAGCTGCAGCAGCTCGGCGGCGCACAGCGGCGGCTCCCGGCGGCGGGGCAGGTCGCCGGCAATCGTGCCACCTCCGGGGAAGCTCAGGCGTGGGTTCACCCAGGGTGCACACTGCCGGGAAGGAGAAGAAGGAGAATAAGAAGAAAAGGGAGAGAGGGAGTTGGCCGGGGTTTGCGCCGGCCAGGGGTGGTCGGCGGCGGCCTGCGGCGCTCGAGGAGATGGCAGAGGAGCTGGGGAGAGGGGTTGCACCTCTGGGAGCTGAGGGAGAAGAAGAGGGAAAGAAGAATACACTCTCTCTCTCTCTCCACTCACACACACACAACCATATACACATGTGTACAATTGCACAAACACCCCTCAAACACAAGAAATTAGCCCCCAGTCCCTCACAGCGGGAACAAAATGCCTAGACACCCCTCCACAAATAATCTCACGCAAAACGGTGCATGAAACAGGGTCCAGATCGCGAAATAGCAAATTGTACATTTCGACCTCTCAGCGAAGAACATGCAATAACTCTCAATCCGTCTGTCGCATGTCAAAACGAATTGCGCCATCGCGTTCAGCACTGCCGAGACATCGAATCTATTGTTTTGGATTGTCAGAAACGGACTCCGGATTGCACTGTTAAGCCGTTCTCTCTCTGCAACAAAAATTTAAAACAATAAAAACCCTAAAATACACTATATATACAATATATATACATATATATATACCTATACATGTATATACATACAAATACGGATCAAATACACAGCAAAAGGGGAGAGGAACACAGAATTCAAATTTCACAAAAATTTAAAAATCCGAATTCTCACATCACTCCCATCATACAAGAAGTTTTGTTTCCGAAACTTACACACACACACCATCGGCAAACAACTGCGGATACCTCTCACGCAAAGCAGACTCCAGCTCCCAAGTAGCCTCGCGCTCCTCGTGATTCGTCCACTGAACCTTCACATACGGAATGCTCCGGTTCCTCAATTGCTTCACCTCGCGGGCCAAAATCCTCACAGGCACCTCGTCGTAGCTGAGGTCCTCCCTCAGCTGAACCGTCGTCGGGCTGATCACATGAGAAGGGTCGGGGATGTACTTCCGAAGCATGGACACATGGAAGACATTGTGCACCCGAGCAAGACTAGGAGAAAGAGCTAACCGATAAGCCACCGGACCCACACGCTCAAGGATCTTGAACGGTTCCACGAAACGCGGACTAAGCTTGCTCTGCAATCCGAACCGCTTGATCCCTCGAGACGGCGACACCCTGAGCAACACATGCTCACCGACCTGAAACACTAGGTCCTGTCGTCGCTGGTCCGCGTAGCTTTTCTGCCGGCTCTGCGCAGTCAGCAGCCGCTGCCTCGCACTCCGAATCCTGGCCTCTGCGTCCTCTAACAAGTCAGGCCTGATCACACGATGCTCACCCACGTCATCCCAACAGATCGGTGATCGACAACGACGTCCATACAAGGCCTCGTACGGTGCCATCCCAATGCCCGCTTGGAAGCTGTTGTTGTAGGCGAACTCCACCAAGGAGAGGTACTTGAACCAACCCTCACCAAAATTCAAAACGCAAGCTCGGAGCATATCCTCAAGAGTCTGGATAACACGCTCCGACTGCCCATCACTCTGAGGGTGGTAAGCTGAGCTGAAGTCGAGCCTCGTCCCCAATGCCTGCTGCAAGCTCCTCCAGAACTGGGAAACGAAGCGAGAATCCCGGTCAGAGACGATCTGTAAGATAGGGGGTGCCCTAGGATCTATCTAGATACTATCAATCACCTAGAGGGGGGTGAATAGGTGTATAAACAAAAATCACAAATCTCAATGCGATAAAGTAATGCGGAAAATAAAATCAGCACACCGAGATTTACGTGGGAAACTCCACTTTGGAGAAAAACCCACGGGACCAACACGCGATAACAATCCACTAAGAATAAAAGATTACAAAGTGATTACCGACTCCACGGACTTAACCTCTCTTTTATCTTCTCCGGATCTCGCGCACACCACCGGGTTGTCCACGCCCCACGTTCGAATCCACGAACGCCACGCCTCGAATCCACGAGACGCCTCACTTCGAATCCACGAAGCCTTCTACACGTCGAATCCACGACGCACACCCGAATCCACGAGCGCCAACGATCCGAATCCACGAACCGTCTTGAACACGCCGAATCCACGACGCCACTCCGTCCGGAGCAAGAACAACAACGTTGATGATGGTTTATTGCTTAGAATATCATTGAAGATCTGTGGGAATAGTCTCTAAGCAATTCTCAAATTGATTCTAAAAGAATATTAGAAATTAGGAAACCATGAATCAATTTGAGAGAAGCTTGATGTAGAAGATGAGAAAACGGTCACCTACAAGCTTCTAGGGTTTCTAAAAGATAATCTGTGATTCACCACATTTTAGAGACACCCCCACAGCATATTTATAGGTTAGAAGCAATCCGAAAAAGATTAGGATTAAAAAAACAGTTTTTAGAAAGGTTTGGAAGCAAACCGATTTCGACTAGGATTGAAAAACTGATTTTAGAAAGGTTTGGAACCAAATTAGGATTGCAAAGATATTTTAAGGAATCTACCATCTTATTTTTAGGTTTGGGAGACATTAGAATCATAGTAGGATTGAAAAAATAGAATTTCAGAAAAACTCGACGAGTTGAGGTCCGGATCGCGGGTATGGGGTCCGGACCTTAAAACTCTTCAGGCGTTTCATTGTCCGGACCTCAGCCATCGGGATCCGGACCCGGTCTGCGAAACTGTCTGTCATGCTCACGGGTTCCGGACCTCAGCTTCCAGGGTCCGGACCCGGACAGCGAAACCAAGAGTATGCGTACGGGTTCCGGACCTCAGCTTCCAGGGTCCGGACTCGGTCTGCGAACCAGCATAACTTGCTTACGGGTTCCGGACCTCATGTTCCAGGGTCCGGACCTCGTAGTATGAATTTTTCCGATTCGTTTATAAATCATTAAAAACCTATTCTAATGTCTTCCAAACACTTGTAAATATTTATAAATCATCATCAAGATTATTTAAACTTACCAAGCATCGTGAATTCAATTGGTGAGTCTTCGTGTCTTCAATCTTCATCTTTTCTTCTTTGAACCATCAAGACTCCGACTCACTTCACGAAATATGCCAATATAAAATCCGTAACAATCTCCCCCTTTGGCAATTTCGTGACAAAACTCAAAAATACATAAAATACTCACGATGCTCATCTCTCCAAAAATGAAATTCATTGCCATCACCAAAACAATGAACTTCTCACGTGAAAGATCCAAAATAAACTCAAAATTATAATTTTGTAACTCCTAAAACAAACTCTATAACTTAGACAAACATGGAGTCTTGAAGTCTTGAAAGACCTACAAAAAATTTGTATTCTCCACGAACAAAGTTAGTAGAAAAAATATCAAAATCGCTCCCCCTTTGTTCATGCAATCTCTCCCCCTATGTTTATGCGTCTAAGCCATTACCTCTCTCCCCCTTTTTGTCAAAAATTGTCAAAAGAAAAACACCAAAAATAGAGAGAAGTTCGAGAGAAATCAATCAAAATACAAGTTTAAAGCTTTTTCAATTTTGAAACAACTTGTGATAAAAACGTCAAACATTGTTAGTGCATGCCGAGTATAAATTCACATTGACTTCTTTCAATCCCTATTAATTTCATAAGAATTAAGAACTTTACTACACAATCACCATAATGTAGATAAAATATTATCCGATTTCTTAATTCATATAAACTTCAAAATCAAGTCATCAAAATAATCTAAAGGCTCAAAAGCTATCAAGATGTAAACGGATTATGAAGATGACTTAAGGGATTCATCAAAGAGACAGAAATTGTCGCATAAACGTTCAAAATTGAGATAAAACAAATATCGCACAGGGGGTGGCTCTTTGAGCATCTTTCATCTATGTGGACCACCTTATAACACCGAAAAATAAATTTTGTGACATTTTTCTTTTGCATCCTTTTGCACTTATCTATATTTTTTTTCGGATATGCAATTCAATTCTCATGTGGTAGCTGCACACACTAACCGGACGACCGGGGTGGTAGCTCTTTCCTCCATGTGGTGGTAGTTTTCACACTCCTTTTAAGGATGCAACTCTTTCCACATCTTTCAAAGCATATGAGCATTTTATTTTATATAATAATAACTCCCCTCGCTTATGCAATCTCTTAGTTGAAAGAACATGTGACAAATTTTAGTCCATAAGAGAATGACTATTCATCAAATTCAACACACACACAACCGAGATAGGTTAAGCTCCTAGAGATTACACATGATTGCCTAAATTTGATGAATATAAGTATGAAGAATTCTCATAATAAATTATCTTCAAATATAATGAAAATAAAGTAAAACCGATAATTAATATGAGATTAATTAAGAGTGAATGAAAGTGAACCTATTGATATTCAATGCACTATTTAATGTTCTAATCATTCAAAGAATCTAAAAATCGTAACAATGAAAGCACCAAAACGTAGAATGCAATGAACAAGAGATATGCAATAAGAAACCGATCAAAGCACTGCACTAAGTCAAAACAAATTAAGACTTTAGAGAACGAAAGATATCACATTTCCGAACCCAAACTTGTCGGATTGTTGGTTGTCTTGATTTGTTGACGTTGGGCACGGTTTGTTTTGACTTTTGATCAACCGTGGGTCTCACCATCGCATTCCGCTTTGGAGTTGTTGGTTGTTGTGGCTTTGACTTTTGGTTAACCTTGTGTACTCGACCGTTTTTATTGTACTTTTGAAATCGTGGGGGATGTCGAGTAATGGAAGATGCCGATAGATGCTTAGAAGATGCCACTTGAGTTTTCTTTTTATGGCATGTCTTCTTGATATGTCCTTTCTTTCCGCATCTATGGCATACTTTCTCTTTTACACTTGTTGAGACTTTGGAAAAAGAATTTTTTATCTTCTCAACAAATGTCCGCTCATATCCAAGTCCAAGTTTGCTTGTTTGACCCAATCCGAGCATATCATCAAGTTTATTTGATCCGGAGGAGAATTTTTGTATGTCGGACTTGAGTTGATGGACTTGTTTGGTCAAGACTTGATTAGAAACATAAATTTCCGTGTATTGTAGTTCTAGAAAGCCGACCTTTTCTTGATGCGATTTGATCGTTATCTCCGATTGGTTGAGCTTCTCTTGAAGGATCTTATTGTTAGTCAACATATGTTCCCTTTCCTCCGCAAGAGCTATAGATGACACTTTCAATTTATTATTTTCTCCTTCAAGCTCAAGTAGACGTCTCCTTAGCTTCTTGTTAAGCTTAGCCATCTTTTTGGATTCACCAAGTAATTGATTGTAGGCTTCGGCTAAACTTTCATCATCCGACTCCCCTTCACTTGTGCCATTGTCGCTTGATGTATCTTGCACAGAAGAAGAGTCAAATGGGTTAGAAATAATAGATGATAAACAAAAAGTAGAGGGAGAAGGAGAAACATGTGAAGAAAAAGCAATTGCATCATTGGTTTCTTCTTCACTAGAACTTGAACCATTGGAAGTAGAATCATCCCAAGTTCTAGCTTGTAAGGCTTTCTTATCATAGGATTTCTTAGAGGGACAATCCGTGGCGATATGGCCATAGCCTCGGCATTTGTAACACCGGATTTTCCCTACAAACTCATCATTTTCTTTAGAAGACTTTCCAAGCTTCTTCTCTTTAGAGGATTTAGAATGTGAAGATCCTTTTGAAGAAGATTTGGATGTAGATCGGTTTGACTTGTTCTTCCGGAAATTCCGACGAAATTTCTTCGTGAGACGCTCCAATTGATGTTCAAAATCAGCGAGCGAAATTTCTTCATCGGAATCCGAGTCGTCGTCTTCCTTCTTCGTAGATTTGAGTGCAATACCTGTACTCTTAGAAGAAGACTTGGAAGAAGATTCATTAGTAGGAAAAGTCATTTCATATGTTTGTAAAGCGCCTACTAATTCTTCTACTTTTATCTCGTCGGATGTTTTATAGTCTCAATGGCCGCAACCTTCGGACGAAATCTTTCGGGAAGAGTTCTCAAAATTTTTCTTACAACTTTAGATTCCGAGATTTTCTCTCCCAAGTTTGCGCATGTATTGACTATGTCTTGAAGACGAGTATAGTACTCGGTAAAGGTCTCATGATCCTCCATGGAAATTGAATCAAATTTACTTGTAAGCATTTGAAGTTTTTGGACCTTTACCAAGCTAGTTCCCTCATGCGTAACTTGGAGAGTATCCCAAATCTCCTTAGCCGTTTCACACGCCGAGACGCGTGAAAACTCGGTTTGAGATAAAGAATTAAATAAGGCATTAATTCCCCTACCGTTGTAAGAAGATAAATCAATCTCTTCCCTACTCCATTTATTTCGAAGTTTAGGGACGCTAACATTATCGACGATTTGAGTGGGATGAGTCCATCCAAATTCTATGGATTGCCACACTCGTTCATCGATGGCTATTAGAAAAGCTCTCATGCGAACTTTCCAATAAGCATAGCTCGTGCCATCAAAGAACGGAGGTCGATTAATGTTACCACCTTCACCCATTATGAAAGATAAAGCCTAGATCCCGCTCTGATACCAATTGTAAGATAGGGGGTGCCCTAGGATCTATCTAGATACTATCAATCACCTAGAGGGGGGTGAATAGGTGTATAAACAAAAATCACAAATCTCAATGCGATAAAGTAATGCGAAAAATAAAATCAGCACACCGAGATTTACGTGGGAAACTCCACTTTGGAGAAAAACCCACGGGACCAACACGCGATAACAATCCACTAAGAATAAAAGATTACAAGGTGATTACCGACTCCACGGACTTAACCTCTCTTTTATCTTCTCCGGATCTCGCGCACACCACCGGGTTGTTCACGCCCCACGTTCAAATCCACGAACGCCACGCCTCGAATCCACGAGACGCCTCACTTCGAATCCACGAAGCCTTCTACACGTCGAATCCACGACGCACACCCGAATCCACGAGCGCCAACGATCCGAATCCACGAACCGTCTTGAACACGCCGAATCCACGACGCCACTCCGTCCGGAGCAAGAACAACAACGTTGATGATGGTTTATTGCTTAGAATATCATTGAAGATCTGTGGGAATAGTCTCTAAGCAATTCTCAAATTGATTCTAAAAGAATATTAGAAATTAGGAAACCATGAATCAATTTGAGAGAAGCTTGATGTAGAAGATGAGAAAACGGTCACCTACAAGCTTCTAGGGTTTCTAAAAGATAATCTGTTATTCACCACATTTTAGAGACACCCACACAGCATATTTATAGGTTAGAAGCAATCCGAAAAAGATTAGGATTAAAAAATAGTTTTTAGAAAGGTTTGGAAGCAAACCGATTTCGACTAGGATTGAAAAACTGATTTTAGAAAGGTTTGGAACCAAATTAGGATTGCAAAGATATTTTAAGGAATCTACCATCTTATTTTTAGGTTTGGGAGACATTAGAATCATAGTAGGATTGAAAAAATAGAATTTCAGAAAAACTCGACGAGTTGAGGTCCGGATCGCGGGTATGGGGTCCGGACCTTGAAACTCTTCAGGCGTTTCATTGTCCGGACCTCAGCCATCGGGATCCGGACCCGGTCTGCGAAACTGTCTGTCATGCTCACGGGTTCCGGACCTCAGCTTCTAGGGTCCGGACCCGGACAGCGAAACCAAGAGTATGCGTACGGGTTCCGGACCTCAGCTTCCAGGGTCCGGACTCGGTCTGCGAACTAGCATAACCTGCTTACGGGTTCCGGACCTCATGTTCCAGGGTCCGGACCTCGTAGTATGAATTTTTTTGATTCGTTTATAAATCATTAAAAACCTATTCTAATGTCTTCCAAACACTTGTAAATATTTATAAATCATCATCAAGATTATTTAAACTTACCAAGCATCGTGAATTCAATCGGTGAGTCTTCGTGTCTTCAATCTTCATCTTTTCTTCTTTGAACCTTCAAGACTCTGACTCACTTCACGAAATATGCCAATATAAAATCTGTAACACGATCGACACTGGCACTCCATGCAGCCTGACGATCTCATCTAAGTAGAGCTGAGTCAGTCGATCCCGGGACCAAGTCGTGTGTACCGGTAGGAAGTGAGCTGCCTTCGTGAATCGGTCCACAACAACCCAGATCGCATCGTTACCTAGCTGAGAACGAGGCAACCCGGTGACGAAATCCATGGTGATCTGCTCCCACTTCCATACAGGTACCAGCAACGGTTGAAGCTTCCCGGCTGGTCGCTGATGCTCAGCCTTCACCTGCTGACAAATCAAACACTGAGCCACATGCTGAGCCACGTCCATCTTCATGCCAGGCCACCAGAAACTCTGCTTCAAGTCGCGGTACATCTTCGTCCCTCCAGGATGAACGGTGTACGGCGACCGGTGTGCCTCAGTCAAAATCTCTCGCCTCAAATCCGGATCACTGGGCACACACCTCTGTCCTCGAAAGCGAAGAGAACCATCTGCGTGGATCGTGAAGTCACCATCTCTGCCCTGCTCGGCCTCTGCTCGCATCCTCTGCAAGTGCGGGTCCAACAGCTGTCCACTGGCGATCCGATCAGAAAAGGTGGGCTGCACCACCAAAGTCAACAGCTGTGCGGTAGCTCCATAAGGTAGAATCTCCAACTCGAGTCGATGAAACTCCTCCACCAAGCGCTCCTGGTCGGTGATCATGAGAGATAGCTCCGCCGAAGGCTGCCTCCGGCTCAAGGCGTCCGCCACAACATTCGCCTTGCCCGGATGATACTGGATGGAGATGTCGTAATCCTTCAAAAGCTCAAGCCACCGTCTCTGTCTGAGGTTCAGCTCCTTCTGGGTGAAGAGGTACTTCAAACTCTGATGATCCGTGAACATCTCACAATGCGCTCCGTATAGGTAGTGTCTCCAAAGCTTGAGAGCGAACACCACTACTGCTAGCTCGAGATCGTGCGCCGGATAGTTCTTCTCGTAGTCCTTCAGCTGACGCGAAGCATACGCGATGACCTTCTCCTGCTGCAATGAGCACGCACCCCAATCCTATCCGAGACGCATCACAGTAGACCACAAAATTCTCACCAGGCTAAGGCAATGCTAAGATAGGGGCACGAGTCAAACTGTCCTTCAGCTCCTAGGAGCTCATCTGACAAGCGGGAGTCCACAGAAACTTCTCGCCCTTCCTCGCCAGCTTGCTCAAAGGGGCGGCGATCTTTGAGAAACCCACAACAAATCGCCGGTAACAACTCTTCAAGCCGAGGAAGCTCCTAATCTCTGCCACAGAAGTCGGAACAGGCCAATCCACCACAGAGTCAACCTTCCTTGGGTCCACCGCAATACCAGACTGCGTCACGATGTGATCCATGAGGGAAACTTCTCGAATAGATTAGTATGTCGTCAAAGAAGACCACGACAAATTGATCCAAGAACTGCCGAAAAACCCTGTTCATCAAATCCATAAAAGCTGCCGGGGCGTTCGTCAAACCGAACGGCATAACCGTGAACTCGTAATGCCCGTAATGAGTCCGGAAGGTCGTTATCGCAACGTCCTCGGCCTTGATCTTCAGCTAAAGATAACCTGGTTGCAACACAATCTTCGAGAATACCGAGGCTCCCTGGAGCCGGTCGAAGAGATCGTCGATCCGCGGTAGAGGTTACAAAATCAACACCGTCATCTCGTTAAGGTCGAACTCTCAATCACACCAACGTAAAGCCTTGTGGGTCCATCACTCTGGTGCACAGGGTTGCCAATCGCAACAAGCGATAAAATCACCAGTGATGCCAAACACCTATTTCCAAATGATCGGACACGTGCTCCAAACCAAGACTGCACGAAAGTCGCGACGAAAACCTCGTATGTAAACACACGCACAGAGGCCTCGGAGCCAACAACCAGGCTCCCGACATTCGATCACCAAGGCACCAAAACTCCAGGCAAAAACCAAGATCACCTCACAAAACAAAACCTTTTAGCTGTGAAGGCACAGCTACCGAGCTAAAAGGCAACCAGACTCAACTGGAGTCAAACCATCCGCAGTGATGGCAAATCAACTGCACAAAACTACCTAAGAATTAGCACAAGGCTCACTACGTGATCAGGGATGACCACCACATAGCTTTCTCATAAGACGACGTAGAGATTGTCTCGCAAGAGAAAGCACCGACCCAATCCAGAAAGTTCCAAAAGGGATAGGGCATTTCGTCCTAACTTTTGACACTACGTTGTCTGCAGCCAACGTACTTATCAAAAGAAAGCAAAATATCCCAAGATCAAACGCCAACAACCAGTTGGCAACACCACAAAAGTACCAGGCCAATGAAACTCATATACTGGACCAACTTCCATGAAAGAATCATCGCCTTCTGCACCAAGGCCCTTGCCAGGGGTCTGGGTCCGAAGGGGTACAGGAAGTGGACTCGACTCCAGATCATACTTGCAAACGAAAGAACGTGATGTAAGAAATGCAATGCACCAGTATCAAACAGCGTCCTAGCACGAGAGCCGAAAAATAGAGGTAACGGCGTCTCTATCGGTGTCTCCCGAAGCCAGGGGTGTCCCCAAGGTACAGTGGCGTCGCAGATGTCCTTTCTGGCCACAAAGAAAATAGTGGTCACGATGCTGGGGGCAGCCGTGCGGTCGGTGACCCTGCCCACAGATGACGCACGTCAGGTTCCCCTGCCGCTGGCTCCCAGATGGAGCGCTCCTGGCAGACAGGATCTGCAGATGCTTCGGCGGCCTCTTTTTAAGGAAAGAGCCACCGCTGGAACAGGGGTGGGGACGCTTTCGGGAATCAGCCAAACGTGCTAGAAGGTAACCACCGTCCCCAGTCGCGAGGTCAACATCCTCGCTCGGAACAGTCGATGTGGTCGCTGTCGTCATCGTGGTCGGGACCATGAAAGGCGTGAGTGCCACAGGAGGGTCTGCGGTCATCGGGGCACTCGGCGGAGAAGGAGGAGGAGGGGCTGGAGCGACAGTCGTCGTAGCCTGCTGCTGCAAGAACTGCAGGAACATGCCGGAGAGGGCCGTTAACTGACCCCTCACCTCGGCCAACCCAAATTCTAGCTGCAGGATACGGTCAACATCAGGCTGTCCGCCTCCTGCCAGCTCCTCACTCGCACCGGCCGCAGAAAACCGAATCAGAACATCGGCAGCCCGTCCCGTAGGCACACGCCCTGTAGTACACTGAATTTCAGTGCATCGTACCGAACTTCTACAAATTGTAGAGTTTCGATGGAAAAATAAAAAGAGAGGCTATATGTGAGGCTTCAGCCAAGTTTGGGACTTGTGAAAAGTGTTTTCGGCGCAAATGAGGCGCGAAAACGGACTTCGAAAAGTTAAAACTGCTAAACTTGTGAAGTCTGCACTGGATTCCGGTATGTGGACCTCCATACCGGTACTGAAGTGATTAGTACCGGTATGTGATGAGGGTATACCGGAATGCCATGGTTAAACCGAGAACCCAGCTCTCGGGTTCTGCGGAATCCTCCGGGGTATACCGGAATAGCACCCGTATACCGGTATGCAATGCACATACCGGTATACAGTGTTACGAAATTCCAGTTTTGGCTGGTTGTTTGTGTTGTTTGTGGAGAGGGGCAAAACAGTCTTTTCACATGTATTGGGGGTGTATGAAGGGTTGAGGCCTTCTCCCCTTCTCATTGTCTTCCTCTCTACTTCTCCTCTCCATCTCTTTCACTTTCTCTCTCTAGAGATCTCTCTAAAACTTGGAGAAAATGGTGGATTGATCTTGGAAAAGGCTTCCAAAGGAGAAAAGAAGCTTCTTGGTGCAAGAAGAAGCTTGGGGAACTCGTGATTAAGGTTAGTTCCTCACGTTTTGGGTTCAAACCTTGGATTTAATCCTTTGAAATGAGCTTTTTGGGAACCCTAGGCAATCTAAAACACAAAATATGGAGATTGGCCAAGAAATTTTGAGGTTCTACATGCATGCATGTGAAACCTAGGTTAAATTAGGGTTTTTTTCATGGGAGGTTCTAAAAATATTTGGACCTTCGGAAATTGCAATTGAGGCATAGGAAATCATGTTAGAACACTTGATTTCAAGTATTGAGTTGAATTATGGGTTCGTAACGAGTAACGAACCGTTTTCTTGTAGAAGCTTGGGTTGAAGCAAGAATTCAAGGCTTGGACACTTAGGGGCTTGAAGAATACAAGAATTTGGAAGCTCTTAAGGTGGGTTTGTGTTTACCGAAGTGATTAGGTCACTTCCATGTCTAGGGTAAATATCTATTTAAAGATAAAATGATATGTGTTGTGAACCCTAGAATTTGCATGTTGGCAAAGGTAAAATCATGATAGGTAGAGCAATGAGCTCCTATTGCATGATATAGAATTCAAGTATAATTCAATTATCTATACTTGTTGCATGGTTGCATGTATGATTAAACCTAGTGTCATTGAACATAGGTTGGAACATGTGAGAATAGAACCTAGTGTTATTGAACATAGGTTGGAACATGTGAGAATAGAACCTAGTGTTATTGAATATAGGTTGGAACATGTGAGAATGGAACCTAGTGTCATTGAACATAGGTTGGACATGAGATTGGAACCTAGAGTCATGGAACCTAGGTTGAGAATGAGAAAGTAAACCTAGTGTTATTGAACATAGGTGAGACTTAGTGACTTGAACCTAAGGTCATGAGACTTAGGTTGGCAAGTGAAGAAAATGTGAACAACGGGATGTGCGACGATTTTGCTACCCTGGGTAGTCGACGATTTCGCTACCATGCCATGAGTTGGCGGTGTTGAAACGGGATGTGCGACGATTTTGCTATCCCGGGTAGTCGATGATTTCGCTACCATGCCATGAGTTGGCGGTGTTGACACGGGATGTGCGACGATTTTGCTATCCCGAGTATGCGACGATTTCGCTACCACGCAATGAGTTGGCGGTGTCGAGATGGGATGTGCGACGAGGTTGCTATCCCGGGTATGCGACGAGTTCGCTACCCATGCCATGTGATGGCGGTGTTGAGATTGGGTATGCGACGATTTTGCTATCCCGAGTATGCGACGAGTTCGCTACTCGAACTAGGAGGTGACGAGTTCACTCCTTGAATGTTGGAACCCTTACGGTGAGACGGCGATTCCGAAACCATAAGTAAATGACAAGTAATTGAACTTAGTCAATGTGAAATATAGGATGAACCTAGGAGAGAATGATAAGTTATATTTCATTTGGTTGCATCCTTTATGTTTATTTACAAGCATGTAAATAATTGTTGCATAGTTATTTGTGATCTAACTTATGCATATGGTGTTTTTTTGGACCTGGTGGGTCGAGCTTCTCTCTTGGGTGGCCTTACCCACTGGGAACTATGTTTATAGTTCTCACCCCACGTTTTTCAGGTCCTTCCGCGAGTGAGGCGGCGGAGCGAGGCAAGGATTTAGCTCTCTAGATAACGGCCCTTTCATTTTGGTGATACATAGAGTTATACCCCTAGTCTTGGACTTTGATAGTATAGGGGATTTCCATTACATGTATGAAACTTATGTATTACATAATTTTGGAACATGAAGTATGGAATGAAAAGAAAAATTTGGGCACGTATAAATGTGCAATGTGATGTAATAGAAGTAGAACTTCTTTATGTTGATGCTTTCCTTGTGCAACTCTTGTACTCCGTTCCTAGTTGGAACCTCGTGGATAAGCTTGTGTTGTGACGCCTTGGGCGGGTAGAAGGGACTCTATCCGTTCGGCGGGTCTGGGGCATGCGCCCGTGCGGTTATCCTTTCCACCTAGTTGGTGTTAAAGGCCCGACGGGGCGTGACACGCCCACCACCACGACCAGGACGGGGAGGTCTACCACGACCACGAGCCATCTGCAACACAGAAACCGCGTAAGAGAAAAGAGGGTCGGCTACACCCAAAAAGCGACAAGCCGAAAACAAACCCCTCGAACTCGCGCACCTATAGATCTTAGGTCTTCCTACGGGTCAGCCTAACCAATGGTTCAGTTACAAGTTTATGAATGAATGAGTGTTTGTACCCTTTACGCTCTGATACCATCTCAATCTGTCACGCTCCGGGCTAGTTTTAGAAGCGAAAAAACGTGCCAATTTTTTTTTTTTGAAAGCCTAGCCCGCGCCACGTACAGACCCGCCACAAATACAGGGTCCACTGTACACACGGACAGAGCCTCCCCTGTATTTACACGGCGTACACAACATACTACAGGATCACAACACCATTCATTCATCACACAATCACAACAACACAATAGGATTCATACAGCTAACAGTCCTTAACCCTGTATGAATCTAAGCAAGTCCTTAAGCGAAGGATGATGCGATGCACAAACAACAGATCATTCTAGAAAACTGCTCCTTACCCAGGAGCTCTATTTTGAAATCCTAATCTCAAACATTCAAGAATCATTTGAAAACTGTTCTCCACACGAGAACTCTCTTTTGAAATCCCAAAAGTCGATCGATAGAAAATCCATTTGAAAACTGTTTCCTACACGGAAACCTTTATTTGAAAACGCTACCACGAGGGGTAGAAATCCAAGATATGCGATATAAGGCCATAATGAAAGATCTAAAAGCATCGACATCCAAAAAGTCTAAGCATGTAATCCACATAGGAATGCTAAACCAAATCCACAAGATCTAAGCATGCAATCCACACATGAATGCTAAACTGAATCCACAAGATCTAAGCATGCAGAATAGAACATCCAAAATATAACTGTACCAAAACCATAACATGCTAGACAAAACAACCACAGTGTAACTGAACCACATCCATAACTAACTGATAGAGGATAAGGGTGATAACCAAATCTGGAGAGGGAAGGCACACAGGTCGGGACCTCTAGTACCACTAACTAGGCGTGCCTCGCTGCGTCCCGACTCTCACCACCCTGCTCACCTGAAAACAACAACGAGGGCGGGAGGTGAGAACATGTAAACATGTCTCCCCTCCCAGTGGGTACCGCAAGCCGACGAAGGCGAGGTGTACACACCGGCACGAGGGTCAACAAAAAGATAAATAAGGTAAACAGTAGCACAAGTAAGTATGAGGCTGACATACAACTGAACAACTATGCTACTGTAAGCAACTAGTATATGCATCAATGGAGATAACCACAAAGTAAACCCAATCCAAAGCCACCGGGACGTATCCCTGACACTGTCACAACCTGCTCATCTCTCGGCACATAAACCATCTGGACGCACTGCATCAAGGCTAACAGGTCGGCCAAATACACGACCCTTTTCCGAAAAAGAACACCCCCAGGCGGTGGATCAGACCGCTGGTGTACGTGAAGTGCTAGAAGAGCTGTGACGATCGATGCGAATGCTCAATCCACAGAACGGCAACGAGCCGTGAAGCAACTGATAAACCACAACGATGATCGCTCGGAACAACAGGCGATCACCACTGACCAACTAGGTCGTCTCAAGAATCATGCAAACCACAACTAATCTACTATCCAAGCACACATAAGTAGAGTCAACGGGAGTCAAGTGAACTAATAACTAAAATGCAAGAGAAGGGATAGAAAGGTATCACCGTAGTCCACTGAACCGACTCCGGATCGCAGTACCCACCTGTAGGAACGATCGAGTCTAACACCGACGGCTCTTGGGTACCGCGACAGGACCTACGAAAGACTCACAGGGTCAAGGTTCACCAAGTCGACACTAAACACATAGCTCTCACATCCCGAAACCGACGAATCGCCCGGAAAACCCACCGGGACGATCCCGAAACCACGCTAAGCCCCACAGGGGTACCAACAGCCAAACCAAGTCCTCCTCTGTCCCCAAACACACAAAACAAAGTGACGGAACAGCGAGCACAAGCTCGGGGTGCCACGAACACAAACGCACCCGAAACGGCTTCCCGGGTTCCCGAAAAAATGCCGATTTGGCACCGAAACCCTTCGTCACTCTTCCGCTGTCCTCGGAACTTCGGGACAGCAATGAGGGACAGCCAACGAGGCCAAATGATGAAGCCAAGTCACTCGCGAAAATAGCAAGTGAGTCGCACGACTAAAAACACGCGTTTCGCCGACTATTTCATCAAAAAATGTATCGGAAATAAATCCGAATCTCCGCGAAGGGCGAAGGGGTTGGACAACCAGTCCACAGGGTCTCAAGGGTCATGCCCTTGCTGCCCGCAGCATCGTAACGCTGCCACAATCATCAAAGTCCCAAAACAAGCAACAATTACATACAAACAAGCATTAATTTAGGCCGTTCGAGCATTCCGTACGTCCGAACGATCTTCTGCAAGCACCAGCGGATAGGTAACGACATAACGGAGGCCGTGCTCACATCCCCACTGCGACAGGACCGATCGCAAACACAGAAAACCCATAAAAATAGTGAAAGCAAGCGATGATATTGCTCGACAAAGGCCGAACAGCGAAACAGCACATCCAAACAGAAAACTAAGGTGAGCATGATGATCAGCGCATCGCTGCGATCATCGTGCTCACCTTCCCGAGCTTCGGGAGGCAACAGTAAGCTCAAACACAAGCATGCGGCCAAAACAGACCCTGGCCGGAGCAGCAAGCTCCGGCCAGCTGCCGGCCGACATGCACGGCGCGCAGCGGCCAGAGTCAGATGCGGGGATGGTGAGGAAGAGGGTGCTCACCTCAGCCGGCGGCAGGAAGCGGCAGCGGCGGCGCGGGGAGAGTGTCCACTCTCGGGTTGGCTAGGGCACGGCGGCGCGGCAACGGACGGCGACGGCGGCCGGCGGCGACACAAGCACCGGCAAGAGGGAGTCGCCAGACGTTGGGATGCCGGTGACCACGACAACAAAACCGGCGGCGGCGGCGGCGGAAGGGTGCTCGGCCGCGGCTGCCCTAGCTGCCCAGGCTGAGCCCGCGGCGGCTGCGGCGGCGCTCCGGCGGCACGGCGGTGGCCGGGGAAGAAGGCGACGGCGCCGGAGGACCAGAGGGTGGCGGCGCGCACCCTTCAAGGTGGCGGAAGGCGGCGGCGGCTCGGGTCCAATAGCCTCGGCCCGCAGCTGCCCTAGCAGCAGCTCGGCGGCGCACGACGGCGGCTCCCGACGGCGGGGCAGGTCGCCGGCAGTCGTGCCACCTCCGGGGAAGCTCAGGCGTGGGTTCACCCAGGGTGCACACTGCCGGGAAAGAGAAGAAAGAGAAGAAGAATGAGAAGAAGAGAAAATAGAGAGAGGGAGTTTGCCGGGGTTTGCGCCGGCCAGGGGTGGTCGGCGGCGGCCGGCGGCGCTCGAGGAGATGGCAGAGAAGCTGGGGAGAGGGGTTGCACCTCTGGGAGCTGAGGGAGAAGAAGAGGGAAAGGAGAATACACACTCTCTCTCTCTCTCCACTCACACACACACAACCCATATACACATGTGTACAATTGAACAAACAACCCTCAAACACAGGAAATTAGCCCCCAGTCCCTCACAGTAGGAACATAATGCCCAGACACCCCTCCACAAACAATCTCACGCAAAACGGTGCATGAAGAAGGGTCCAGATCGCGAAACAGCAAAATGTATATTTCGACCTCTCAGTGAAGAACATGCAATAACTCTCGATCCGTCCATCGCATGTCAAAACGCATCATACCATCGTGTTCAGCACTGCCGAGACATCGAATCTACTATTTTGGATCATCAGAAACGGACTCCGGATTGCACCGTTAAGCCGTTCTCTCTCCGCAACAAAAACTTAAAATAATAAAAACCCTAAAATACACTATATATACATATATATATATATATACCTATACATGTATATACATACAAATACGGATCAAATACACAGCAAAAGGGGAGAGGAACACATAATTCAAATTTCACAAAAATTTAAAAATCCGAATTCTCACATGAAGTGAGTCGGAGTCTTGAAGAATCGAGAAAGAAAAGATGAAGTTAGCAGACTCGAAGACTCGAAACATGAATCCATGATGCTTGATAAGTTTAAATAATATTGATGGTGATTTATTATCATATACATATGTTTGGAAGATATTACAATGGGTTTAAATTAATAAAATATTTAAAACTAAAGTTTTTCAAGTTTCAGGATCCGAACCCTGGTGCGAGGTCCGGAACCTGTACACCGCTCTAGCTGTCACGCAGGAGGATCCAGACCCTGGGTCAAGGTCCGGACTATGAAACATCTAGAAACTTCAAAGTCCGGACCCTGACTCATCGCGATTTTTCGAAAACGTATTTTTTCAATCCTACTCTTATTCTAATGTCTCCTAAACCTATAAATAAGATGTGGGGGTGTCTCTCTAAAAAGTGGTTAAGCATATTTTATCTTTTAGAAACCCTAGAAACTTGTAGGTAGCCGTTATTCTCATCTTCTACAACAAGCTTCTCTCAAATTGATTCTTGGTGCCCTAATTCTTAATGTTCTTCTAGAATCAATTTGATAATTGCTTAGAGATTATTCCCATAGATCTTTCATGACATTCCAAGCAAGGAATCACTACCAACGTTATTCATTTTGCTTCGGACGTAGTGGTGTCGTGGATTCGGCGTGATCAAGACAGTTCGTGGATTCGAATCGTTGGTGCTCAAGGATTCGAGTGGCGTCCATGGATTCGGACGTGGGGCGTGGACAACCCGGCGGCGTGCGCGAGATCCGCAGGAGAAAAAGGAGAGGTTAAGTCCATGGAGTCGGTAATCACCTGTAATCTTTTATTCTTAGTGGATTGTTTTTTTCGCATGTTGGTCCCGTAGGTTTTTCTCCAAGTTGGAGTTTTTCCACGTAAATCTCGTTGTGCTGATTTTTATTTTCTACAATTATTTTTATTGCATCGAGTTTGTGGTTTGGCCGTCATACCTATTCACCCCCCCTCTAGCCTCTAGGTATTGATAGTATCTAGATAGATCCTAGGGTTCCTCATAACTTACAAGGTAATCTCTACAACTTATAGTCTAGATTAGTCTAGGGTTTGATAAAATCCTTTATCCAAGCTCAAAATCAAAAATCCTCACTCAAAACACCAAGAACGCCCTTCTCTTTCTTGCTCCAAGAAACTTACTAGACACCTCCAAAGCCTTCTCTTAGATCAATCCCTCACTTCTCCAAGGATTTGAGGAGCTTCTAGAGAGAGAGAGAGGAGAAGATAGCGTGAGAGTGTTCTTGTGTGTTTTCAAGTGGGAAAGAAAGGCCAAGTTGCCTTTTAATTGGGTTCAGTCGAAATTGCTAAAATGCCCCCGAACTGGGCATTCCATGAGCTGAGGGTCCGGATCCTCCATTCAAGGTTCGAACTCGTACCTGTATTTCTATTCTGCACAGGCAAGGTCTGGACCCTGCTTCAAGGTTCGAAACCCATAAGCTGATTTTAGGATTACGCAGCCAAGGTCCGGATCCTTCACCAAGGTTCGGCCTTTGACACTCTTAGCCCGTACAAAATAAATATCAAGATCCTGATCCTAAAGTCAAGGTCCGGAACCTGAGAGTCCAACAGCTCAGACATGCCTGTTCCAAAAAAATTTATTTTCACTCCTCGGAGCTCTAGCTATCTTCTAATAGTTCTAAAACCTTCGAAACTCATTTCTAGCCTTGTCCAAATCACTTTCCACTGTAGTTTACCCAATTTGATTAAAGTTTAGTATAATATACTGAAATTTAGTACGCTACATGTTTCATAAGATAGACATTCCCATACTTTGAATAATTATCGGTAAAGATTATGAAGTAGAGATAACCACCCCTGACATGCATATCAAATGGGCCACACACATCAGTGTGTATCAGGACAAGTATCTCAGTGGCCATTTTCTCTTGTCCTACAAAGGGTAATTTGGTCATTTTTTCTTGAAGACTAGATTTACATACTAGATAAGACCAAGAAGCCCATCTTTATCTAATTTGTTAATCATTTCTTTTCCAATATGACCAAGCCTGAGGTGCCACGTATATTTTAAGTTTATCTCATTTCTAGGTCTCTTAGATCTATCGACACTTACTACCTGCTCAGAAATATTTACAGATACATTCATATGTAAATGATAAAAACTATCAATTATAAAAACCACGGTGAATAATTTTATTATTAAAATAAATTATTCAGTAGCCTTTATCAAAATTAATGATATAACTGTTCTATACTAAAGAAGAAAAAAAATCAAATTTCTGCTAGTAGCAGGTATATAATAACAGTCTTTAAGTAATGAAATATGTTCTGGCGGTAGTTGCCACAGCAGCAACTCTTGCCCTGTTGCCAACCCATAGGGTCACTTCATCTTTCCTAAGCTCTCTACTTTCCTTTAAGCTCTATATTAAGTACACAAATGAGAATTAGAATCAGAGTTTATAATCCAACTGGAAGTAGAGAAAATGTAAGGTTAATTTTTATTATGAGCAAGTCTGACATACCTTCCGAAGGTGTGTCCTTCTTCTTATTCTTCAGGCTCTCCAGTTAGACGGGACAGTTCCTCTTTCAATGACCGTCAATATTGCAGTGGAAATATTTTTCTTTGTCAGCAGCCTTCTTTTTAGGAGCTTCCCTCTTAAGCTTTTTCTCCGTCTATTATTTTTTCTCGAATTTTCTTCTTCCAATTAGACGTTCTTTTGGAAGAGAAAGCCTGCTCCACAGCGAGAACCGAGCCTTTTGAACTTTTCAAAGTCCCCTTTATGGTTACCAACATGTTCAATAATTCCATATTGCTGCAAAAAAATTTATTCATATAGTAGTTCACAATAAACTATCCATATGAAATAGGAAGGTATTATATTATCATATCAACTTGGAATTCCTTATCCATTTTCTTGCCGAGCTTCCCAAGCTCCTCAAGGTCTTTGATCATTGCCAAACAATGATCATGAATAGACTGCCTTCAGTTAGCTGTTGGATGGTTTCTTAACATGGGGAATCCTGGTCGAATACATTACCGAGCTTCTCGAAACTCAAAACTATTTTTAAGTTCCTAAGCTAGTCTTCAGAGCCGTTATGGTTAAGCGGTTGTTTCGAGAATACGAGAAAGAGGATTGGAAGAAGATATTTTCTTTTGGAGAGAGTAAAAATCCAAATTAGATATTTATTTTTGTTTTGAAATTTTTTTTTAGGGATTTTAAAAATAAATTTTAGCCTCCCACTATTTTCTTGAGTCGAGAAACGGTAATCCAACGTGACAAAGGTTTCAAGTGGGTACTGTGGTCCCACTAGTTTAATGCATTACTCCATCTGGCAGATATGGCGACATGCAAATCAATGAGTGGACAACTCTTGTCCTGTAGGCCTCATCTGATAGATGTTAGCCTCATTCCTTAGTTAAGTCAGACCCACCGTTCAAACATATAAGCAAAACTGTCATTAGGTCCCTCACCTGATAGATATTGGGCCCAACCCCATCTTTACTCCGCAGCATCTTATGCTAATAGAGTGGTTAACACCTTCCCAATGCAACTGACCACTGTAACCAGCCATTCCAATCGACACTAGAAAATGCCTGCACTTCTATAGCGGCGGAAGACCGCTCGACTTAATACTTGTGAGGAGATTAAAATTTAGGTCTCATATTTTGTTTTATTTATTTATATCTAATGCAAATAAAAATAATCTACGCATCAAGTATAATGAAATTGGTTATGATCATGGATCTAAAAATGGATTTGGGCTCGAGCCACAAAGCTAGAATCGGGGTCTCTGGGTCATAAATTACAAGCGCGCACACGTTATTGGTTTGATCGTCTTCAACTACTTGATCCGATACGAAACTACAACTTGATCCGATCCCTATCAACATCTTGATTTGACCTTTCATCAAGTGCTTGTCTTGATCTGGGCTTTGCTTACCTTTCGGCTTGTAGTCGATCAACCAATGACGTGCAACCATACAATTTACAACCTAACAATAATGATAAGTAAAATTAATTAAATTTTATATCTTTTATCTCTAATCTACTGAGACACACAGGTCTCCAAATAAAATTTGCTTGTGCACGCAGGCACCCAAAACAGCCATCTCTAATACAGAGTCCTTAATTTAAAAAAAATTTAAAATTACATGATTCTGCATACACATCATACATCACATGCCAAACTAAAATAAATAGGTCGCTATCCATGAGCATCACTAATGTATGTCTCATATATCACATGCATAATAATTAATATTTGGTATTCTAATTAACCGTTCACCAAAGATTCGAAAAATAACATTGATCAAATTACAAAAAATAATCGACCTTATGATTGTTTATACTAACTTCTCAATTAATTTATATAATTTTGATCAAAATCTTAATTTGCAAAAATAGCTACTTGATTTAATCAGGAATTCACATCTCATGTAGAAACTAAATTTGATCTCATTAACTTAGCCCTTTTTTCGAAAAAATTGATCACATCAAAATTTTGAATTAATAAAATTAAAAAAATTTAAAAAAATTCGTTACGTTCGTACGGACTATTACAGTAGCATCCGTAAAACTACTATAGTAGCATCCGTACGGTACTACAGTAACGTCCCCCATGGTGCTACAGTAATTTCTTTTAAAACAAAACTACAGATGAAATTACAAAAATAATTGATCAAAATTTATAATTTTTCGAATGTGGTAAAAACGATCTATAAATCGTTCAACCGACGAAGAACAGTTTAAAATACCAAATTTCATAATTTTGATCTTAAAAACTATGAGCGTGGCTCTGATACCACTGTTAGAAAATTGCATACAATGAAAACGTAGGGAAAAAAAAATCAAACAAATTTGATCTTTTAAAACTCGAGATTCGATCTCAAAAATCACGCAAATAGGATTCCTTATATTTTTTAATTAAGATTAAAGGAGAAAAAGAAAGATCTAATCTTCACCTTTGTGCGGATAGATCTACACCGCAATTTTGTGATTGTGTGATTAATTCTCTTAAAGCCCCATAGGAATCTAACCTTTACAGGTATCTATAGGAGATTGCTAATCTGATCGATGTCCTCACCGGGGTGCTGGCTCCCTTGCAGAGAATATCTTTCTTGCAAGAAGATCTCTACTTTAGAAGAGAATAAGAGAGAGAATGAGAGAGATGACAGCCATGATTTTTTCTTAGAAACGTGCTTACAATATAAAAAGGGATATAATACCTTTTATAATAATATAATAACCATTAAGGATAAGAATAAATTTAGGGTTAAGTTTATCTCATCATTAATTGGTTCGATCGATTAAATCCTAATTTAAATCAACTTGAACTCAATTCAAATTTGATCAAATCAAATTAATAATACAATATCAGCACATAAGTCATCTCACAACTTACTAACTATTAGTAAGTCCTCTCTTGCAATATTTGCACTTTAATATCAGTAATTTTAATAATTACAAATTAGTCAAATTACCAATATATTGACAATTGGGTCTTCCGGCGATTCAAAAATTGCGATCTAGTTATCTGATCAGCCACAACCTCTTATGTGTGTGACTTTATCAATTCTATTCTATCTGATAGTGAGATATATTCTGATTACTATCAACAATATCGCTGAAACTCCTTTCAGTGGGACATGATAATCCCAACTCAGCCCAATGAGAATTATTGATCATCCAGATAACTCTTATGAGTCTCACAATATCCTAGTGATGCCTAGCAACATGTAATAGCATTCCAGTAGAATGGAATACTGAACCTCTTATTCATACAACCCTTCTATCAAGAATCTCGACTAGACTGAGGTCATGGAATAACTCGTCAAACCCCATCGTCTGTCATATATCAAATTCATTCGACTCGAGTTTCTAATATTGGAAACCCTTTCCGCTAATAACTCTACACTGGCCAAGGTCTAATAAACTCGATCTCGTAAATCACATAGAACTAACACCCCTATCTACCAAGGGAGATAAAATTTATATAGGTGCACACCCTATTCCTACAACAAACCTATTACAACCAACATGCACCGCAAGAACCTGAATGGCTAGGGGTTGGACAACCAGTCCACAGGGTCTCAAGGGTCATGCCCTTGCTGCCCGCAGCATCGTAACGCTGCCACAATCATCAAAGTCCCAAAACAAGCAACAATTACATACAAACAAGCATTAATTTAGGCCGTTCGAGCATTCCGTACGTCCGAACGATCTTCTGCAAGCACCAGCGGATAGGTAACGACATAACGGAGGCCGTGCTCACATCCCCACTGCGACAGGACCGATCGCAAACACAGAAAACCCATAAAAATAGTGAAAGCAAGCGATGATATTGCTCGACAAAGGCCGAACAGCGAAACAGCACATCCAAACAGAAAACTAAGGTGAGCATGATGATCAGCGCATCGCTGCGATCATCGTGCTCACCTTCCCGAGCTTCGGGAGGCAACAGTAAGCTCAAACACAAGCATGCGGCCAAAACAAAGCAAAAGAAGACCCTGGCCGGAGCAGCAAGCTCCGGCCAGCTGCCGGCCGACATGCACGGCGCGCAGCGGCCAGAGTCAGATGCGGGGATGGTGAGGAAGAGGGTGCTCACCTCAGCCGGCGGCAGGAAGCGGCAGCGGCGGCGCGGGGAGAGTGTCCACTCTCGGGTTGGCTAGGGCACGGCGGCGCGGCAACGGACGGCGACGGCGGCCGGCGGCGACACAAGCACCGGCAAGAGGGAGTCGCCAGACGTTGGGATGCCGGTGACCACGACAACAAAACCGGCGGCGGCGGCGGCGGAAGGGTGCTCGGCCGCGGCTGCCCTAGCTGCCCAGGCTGAGCCCGCGGCGGCTGCGGCGGCGCTCCGGCGGCACGGCGGTGGCCGGGGAAGAAGGCGACGGCGCCGGAGGACCAGAGGGTGGCGGCGCGCACCCTTCAAGGTGGCGGAAGGCGGCGGCGGCTCGGGTCCAATAGCCTCGGCCCGCAGCTGCCCTAGCAGCAGCTCGGCGGCGCACGACGGCGGCTCCCGACGGCGGGGCAGGTCGCCGGCAGTCGTGCCACCTCCGGGGAAGCTCAGGCGTGGGTTCACCCAGGGTGCACACTGCCGGGAAAGAGAAGAAAGAGAAGAAGAATGAGAAGAAGAGAAAATAGAGAGAGGGAGTTTGCCGGGGTTTGCGCCGGCCAGGGGTGGTCGGCGGCGGCCGGCGGCGCTCGAGGAGATGGCAGAGAAGCTGGGGAGAGGGGTTGCACCTCTGGGAGCTGAGGGAGAAGAAGAGGGAAAGGAGAATACACACTCTCTCTCTCTCTCCACTCACACACACACAACCATATACACATGTGTACAATTGAACAAACAACCCTCAAACACAGGAAATTAGCCCCCAGTCCCTCACAGTAGGAACATAATGCCCAGACACCCCTCCACAAACAATCTCACGCAAAACGGTGCATGAAGAAGGGTCCAGATCGCGAAACAGCAAAATGTATATTTCGACCTCTCAGTGAAGAACATGCAATAACTCTCGATCCGTCCATCGCATGTCAAAACGCATCATACCATCGTGTTCAGCACTGCCGAGACATCGAATCTACTATTTTGGATCATCAGAAACGGACTCCGGATTGCACCGTTAAGCCGTTCTCTCTCCGCAACAAAAACTTAAAATAATAAAAACCCTAAAATACACTATATATACATATATATATATATACCTATACATGTATATACATACAAATACGGATCAAATACACAGCAAAAGGGGAGAGGAACACATAATTCAAATTTCACAAAAATTTAAAAATCCGAATTCTCACATGAAGTGAGTCGGAGTCTTGAAGAATCGAGAAAGAAAAGATGAAGTTAGCAGACTCGAAGACTCGAAACATGAATCCATGATGCTTGATAAGTTTAAATAATATTGATGGTGATTTATTATCATATACATATGTTTGGAAGATATTACAATGGGTTTAAATTAATAAAATATTTAAAACTAAAGTTTTTCAAGTTTCAGGATCCGAACCCTGGTGCGAGGTCCGGAACCTGTACACCGCTCTAGCTGTCACGCAGGAGGATCCAGACCCTGGGTCAAGGTCCGGACTATGAAACATCTAGAAACTTCAAAGTCCGGACCCTGACTCATCGCGATTTTTCGAAAACGTATTTTTTCAATCCTACTCTTATTCTAATGTCTCCTAAACCTATAAATAAGATGTGGGGGTGTCTCTAAAAAGTGGTTAAGCATATTTTATCTTTTAGAAACCCTAGAAACTTGTAGGTAGCCGTTATTCTCATCTTCTACAACAAGCTTCTCTCAAATTGATTCTTGGTGCCCTAATTCTTAATGTTCTTCTAGAATCAATTTGATAATTGCTTAGAGATTATTCCCATAGATCTTTCATGACATTCCAAGCAAGGAATCACTACCAACGTTATTCATTTTGCTTCGGACGTAGTGGTGTCGTGGATTCGGCGTGATCAAGACAGTTCGTGGATTCGAATCGTTGGTGCTCAAGGATTCGAGTGGCGTCCATGGATTCGGACGTGGGGCGTGGACAACCCGGCGGCGTGCGCGAGATCCGCAGGAGAAAAAGGAGAGGTTAAGTCCATGGAGTCGGTAATCACCTGTAATCTTTTATTCTTAGTGGATTGTTTTTTTCGCATGTTGGTCCCGTAGGTTTTTCTCCAAGTTGGAGTTTTTCCACGTAAATCTCGTTGTGCTGATTTTTATTTTCTACAATTATTTTTATTGCATCGAGTTTGTGGTTTGGCCGTCATACCTATTCACCCCCCTCTAGCCTCTAGGTATTGATAGTATCTAGATAGATCCTAGGGTTCCTCATAACTTACAAGGTAATCTCTACAACTTATAGTCTAGATTAGTCTAGGGTTTGATAAAATCCTTTATCCAAGCTCAAAATCAAAAATCCTCACTCAAAACACCAAGAACGCCCTTCTCTTTCTTGCTCCAAGAAACTTACTAGACACCTCCAAAGCCTTCTCTTAGATCAATCCCTCACTTCTCCAAGGATTTGAGGAGCTTCTAGAGAGAGAGAGAGGAGAAGATAGCGTGAGAGTGTTCTTGTGTGTTTTCAAGTGGGAAAGAAAGGCCAAGTTGCCTTTTAATTGGGTTCAGTCGAAATTGCTAAAATGCCCCCGAACTGGGCATTCCATGAGCTGAGGGTCCGGATCCTCCATTCAAGGTTCGAACTCGTACCTGTATTTCTATTCTGCACAGGCAAGGTCTGGACCCTGCTTCAAGGTTCGAAACCCATAAGCTGATTTTAGGATTACGCAGCCAAGGTCCGGATCCTTCACCAAGGTTCGGCCTTTGACACTCTTAGCCCGTACAAAATAAATATCAAGATCCTGATCCTAAAGTCAAGGTCCGGAACCTGAGAGTCCAACAGCTCAGACATGCCTGTTCCAAAAAAATTTATTTTCACTCCTCGGAGCTCTAGCTATCTTCTAATAGTTCTAAAACCTTCGAAACTCATTTCTAGCCTTGTCCAAATCACTTTCCACTGTAGTTTACCCAATTTGATTAAAGTTTAGTATAATATACTGAAATTTAGTACGCTACATGTTTCATAAGATAGACATTCCCATACTTTGAATAATTATCGGTAAAGATTATGAAGTAGAGATAACCACCCCTGACATGCATATCAAATGGGCCACACACATCAGTGTGTATCAGGACAAGTATCTCAGTGGCCATTTTCTCTTGTCCTACAAAGGGTAATTTGGTCATTTTTTCTTGAAGACTAGATTTACATACTAGATAAGACCAAGAAGCCCATCTTTATCTAATTTGTTAATCATTTCTTTTCCAATATGACCAAGCCTGAGGTGCCACGTATATTTTAAGTTTATCTCATTTCTAGGTCTCTTAGATCTATCGACACTTACTACCTGCTCAGAAATATTTACAGATACATTCATATGTAAATGATAAAAACTATCAATTATAAAAACCACGGTGAATAATTTTATTATTAAAAATAAATTATTCAGTAGCCTTTATCAAAATTAATGATATAACTGTTCTATACTAAAGAAGAAAAAAAAATCAAATTTCTGCTAGTAGCAGGTATATAATAACAGTCTTTAAGTAATGAAATATGTTCTGGCGGTAGTTGCCACAGCAGCAACTCTTGCCCTGTTGCCAACCCATAGGGTCACTTCATCTTTCCTAAGCTCTCTACTTTCCTTTAAGCTCTATATTAAGTACACAAATGAGAATTAGAATCAGAGTTTATAATCCAACTGGAAGTAGAGAAAATGTAAGGTTAATTTTTATTATGAGCAAGTCTGACATACCTTCCGAAGGTGTGTCCTTCTTCTTATTCTTCAGGCTCTCCAGTTAGACGGGACAGTTCCTCTTTCAATGACCGTCAATATTGCAGTGGAAATATTTTTCTTTGTCAGCAGCCTTCTTTTTAGGAGCTTCCCTCTTAAGCTTTTTCTCCGTCTATTATTTTTTCTCGAATTTTCTTCTTCCAATTAGACGTTCTTTTGGAAGAGAAAGCCTGCTCCACAGCGAGAACCGAGCCTTTTGAACTTTTCAAAGTCCCCTTTATGGTTACCAACATGTTCAATAATTCCATATTGCTGCAAAAAAATTTATTCATATAGTAGTTCACAATAAACTATCCATATGAAATAGGAAGGTATTATATTATCATATCAACTTGGAATTCCTTATCCATTTTCTTGCCGAGCTTCCCAAGCTCCTCAAGGTCTTTGATCATTGCCAAACAATGATCATGAATAGACTGCCTTCAGTTAGCTGTTGGATGGTTTCTTAACATGGGGAATCCTGGTCGAATACATTACCGAGCTTCTCGAAACTCAAAACTATTTTTAAGTTCCTAAGCTAGTCTTCAGAGCCGTTATGGTTAAGCGTTGTTTCGAGAATACGAGAAAGAGGATTGGAAGAAGATATTTTCTTTTGGAGAGAGTAAAAATCCAAATTAGATATTTATTTTTGTTTTGAAATTTTTTTTTTTAGGGATTTTAAAAATAAATTTTAGCCTCCCACTATTTTCTTGAGTCGAGAAACGGTAATCCAACGTGACAAAGGTTTCAAGTGGGTACTGTGGTCCCACTAGTTTAATGCATTACTCCATCTGGCAGATATGGCGACATGCAAATCAATGAGTGGACAACTCTTGTCCTGTAGGCCTCATCTGATAGATGTTAGCCTCATTCCTTAGTTAAGTCAGACCCACCGTTCAAACATATAAGCAAAACTGTCATTAGGTCCCTCACCTGATAGATATTGGGCCCAACCCCATCTTTACTCCGCAGCATCTTATGCTAATAGAGTGGTTAACACCTTCCCAATGCAACTGACCACTGTAACCAGCCATTCCAATCGACACTAGAAAATGCCTGCACTTCTATAGCGGCGGAAGACCGCTCGACTTAATACTTGTGAGGAGATTAAAATTTAGGTCTCATATTTTGTTTTATTTATTTATATCTAATGCAAATAAAAATAATCTACGCATCAAGTATAATGAAATTGGTTATGATCATGGATCTAAAAATGGATTTGGGCTCGAGCCACAAAGCTAGAATCGGGGTCTCTGGGTCATAAATTACAAGCGCGCACACGTTATTGGTTTGATCGTCTTCAACTACTTGATCCGATACGAAACTACAACTTGATCCGATCCCTATCAACATCTTGATCTGACCTTTCATCAAGTGCTTGTCTTGATCTGGGCTTTGCTTACCTTTCGGCTTGTAGTCGATCAACCAATGACGTGCAACCATACAATTTACAACCTAACAATAATGATAAGTAAAATTAATTAAATTTTATATCTTTTATCTCTAATCTACTGAGACACACAGGTCTCCAAATAAAATTTGCTTGTGCACGCAGGCACCCAAAACAGCCATCTCTAATACAGAGTCCTTAATTTAAAAAAAATTTAAAATTACATGATTCTGCGTACACATCATACATCACATGCCAAACTAAAATAAATAGGTCGCTATCCATGAGCATCACTAATGTATGTCTCATATATCACATGCATAATAATTAATATTTGGTATTCTAATTAACCGTTCACCAAAGATTCGAAAAATAACATTGATCAAATTACAAAAAATAATCGACCTTATGATTGTTTATACTAACTTCTCAATTAATTTATATAATTTTGATCAAAATCTTAATTTGCAAAAATAGCTACTTGATTTAATCAGGAATTCACATCTCATGTAGAAACTAAATTTGATCTCATTAACTTAGCCCTTTTTTTGAAAAAATTGATCACATCAAAATTTTGAATTAATAAAATTAAAAAAATTTAAAAAAATTCGTTACGTTCGTACGGACTATTACAGTAGCATCCGTAAAACTACTATAGTAGCATCCGTACGGTACTACAGTAACGTCCCCCATGGTGCTACAGTAATTTCTTTTAAAACAAAACTACAGATGAAATTACAAAAATAATTGATCAAAATTTATAATTTTTCGAATGTGGTAAAAACGATCTATAAATCGTTCAACCGACGAAGAACAGTTTAAAATACCAAATTTCATAATTTTGATCTTAAAAACTATGAGCGTGGCTCTGATACCACTGTTAGAAAATTGCATACAATGAAAACGTAGGGAAAAAAAAATCAAACAAATTTGATCTTTTAAAACTCGAGATTCGATCTCAAAAATCACGCAAATAGGATTCCTTATATTTTTTAATTAAGATTAAAGGAGAAAAAGAAAGATCTAATCTTCACCTTTGTGCGGATAGATCTACACCGCAATTTTGTGATTGTGTGATTAATTCTCTTAAAGCCCCATAGGAATCTAACCTTTACAGGTATCTATAGGAGATTGCTAATCTGATCGATGTCCTCACCGGGGTGCTGGGCTCCCTTGCAGAGAATATCTTTCTTGCAAGAAGATCTCTACTTTAGAAGAGAATAAGAGAGAGAATGAGAGAGATGACAGCCAGGATTTTTTCTTAGAAACGTGCTTACAATATAAAAAGGGATATAATACCTTTTATAATAATATAATAACCATTAAGGATAAGAATAAATTTAGGGTTAAGTTTATCTCATCATTAATTGGTTCGATCGATTAAATCCTAATTTAAATCAACTTGAACTCAATTCAAATTTGATCAAATCAAATTAATAATACAATATCAGCACATAAGTCATCTCACAACTTACTAACTATTAGTAAGTCCTCTCTTGCAATATTTGCACTTTAATATCAGTAATTTTAATAATTACAAATTAGTCAAATTACCAATATATTGACAATTGGGTCTTCCGGCGATTCAAAAATTGCGATCTAGTTATCTGATCAGCCACAACCTCTTATGTGTGTGACTTTATCAATTCTATTCTATCTGATAGTGAGATATATTCTGATTACTATCAACAATATCGCTGAAACTCCTTTCAGTGGGACATGATAATTCCAACTCAGCCCAATGAGAATTATTGATCATCCAGATAACTCTTATGAGTCTCACAATATCCTAGTGATGCCTAGCAACATGTAATAGCATTCCAGTAGAATGGAATACTGAACCTCTTAGTTCATACAACCCTTCTATCAAGAATCTCGACTAGACTGAGGTCATGGAATAACTCGTCAAACCCCATCGTCTGTCATATATCAAATTCATTCGACTCGAGTTTCTAATATTGGAAACCCTTTCCGCTAATAACTCTACACTGGCCAAGGTCTAATAAACTCGATCTCGTAAATCACATAGAACTAACACCCCTATCTACCAAGGGAGATAAAATTTATATAGGTGCACACCCTATTCCTACAACAAACCTATTACAACCAACATGCACCGCAAGAACCTGAATGGCTAGGGACCAAGTGTATGCACATTCAAACTACAGTAACCTCATTGTGAATAGCCGAGGCACCGCAGGTCAAAGGACCAATCACACTACTGCAATATTAAGTACGTCACTGACGAGTGAGTAGACATCTAAGTGACTCCTCGTGTTGGTCACGCTCGGAACCCTTGTTCTCTAGCAACCACCTGTATATTTACTCTAGTGTCCCCACACTGTTGACTCGAGACTCGTCTACCCAAAAGAGAAGCGACTTGTGCACTAATCTCACCGGATCAATCACCATCCCCATGATGATCCATCAATAGGAGCATTTAAGAATTAACCACCAATGACACGTCTCAAATTCTCAACTCTTGAGAATACGTATCATCGTCTTATTAATTCCTTGAACGATTCAAGGACACATACACAATATGAATGAAAATAAAAATCCAATTCACGCATAATATTTAAAATCAAATAAAAATTTATGTCCTAAAAAAAATACATGTTTTATTCTGGTTGGCTTCTAGGGCATACATCTAACACAAACAACAGATCTTAATGGTACTGTCTCAAGTCTCAATGAAAAGCATGTCTCATGATCCTCAAACTTCACCAAAATTATCTGCATAGCATAAAATACTATTTCTCTCTCTCAATCTCTATTATTTGTGAAAGTTCAGTATACTACATGTATCTGATAAAATAATCATTTAAGTCGATGGGAGCGTAATAGTTCAAGATTTTCACTTCAGGAGTTCACAAAATATCAACAAAGAAAATTGTTTTGATGGAGTCCGAAAGGCTATTTGAATGGTTAAGAGCTCCCATCGTTCTCTGGCAAGTGTTTTGCTAATCCTCAGCTATTGGATAAGTCAATAATTCACATTAGAATAAGGGCGCGTTTGGTTCGAATTATGTAATATTACAGAGTATTTCGATATATCTAAGTATCTTGGATTTCTAAATAAAATTACTACTGATGATGCCTTAGCGCGTTTGGTTTAATACAATAATGTAATGCTAGATTGCAGTGTTTATAGCATTACTATATTTGATTCAATCTATAAAGTTCAGTAACCTTGACAATAAAGTGTTGTCTATTCCAACATTATCCTTAGCCATATTTGGCAAACTTTTTTTACTGTTTGCAAAAATATTTTTTTACTAAATTTTATTTTAAATAATTTAAATTTTGAATTTAAATTTTTTAAAATTTAAAATTTAAAATTCGAACAGAAATTTAAAATTTAAAATTTAAAATTTAAATTTAAAATATAGATAAGAAATTTATACACTTAAAATATAAAATTTAAATATAAATATAAATTTAAAACTTAAATTTAAAAACTAAATTTAAAATTCAAATTTTAAAATATAAGTTTGAGTTTTAAAATTTAAAATTTAAAATTTAAAAATTTAGATTTAAATTTTAAATTTAAATTTTAAATTTTTTTTAATTTAAGTTTAAAATTTTAAAATTTAAATTTAAAATTTAAATTTTAAAATTTGAAATTTGAAATTTGAAGTTTAAAATTTATAATTTTAAAATTTATAATTTTAAAATTTATAATTTTAAATTTTAAATTTAAAAATTAAAAATTAAAATCCAAAATTTAAAATTAAAATTTGACAATTCAAAATTTTAAATTAAAATTCATAAAATGACGTATTGAAAGGTTTCGGGAGTTGGAGGGATAAACTTGTAAATTTATATAACATGCAAAATTACCCGCCTTCAGTAATCCAAGATACACACCCCTCCGATAATATTTTCGGTGTAATCTTACATCTTTTATAATACTGTAATATCGAACAGATTACATACCAGATGAACCAAACGCAGTAATCCTGGCAGGATTGCCTGTAATCCTGCGAGGATAACCGAACCAAATGCACCCTAATAGTAATTCGTCGTTCTATACTAATCTTCTATTCATTTTGGGAAGAAAATATGTTTGGGTTTGAAAATAAATTCGGCCATTGGAGAGCGTTGGAGGAGGGGCTACTAAGTCTGATGCAAATTGGGGGTGCTAAATTGGCACTTGGCCTAAATATCGGATTTTAATGAAAATTATTTCTTGTATGCCTTTTGTTATACAGCCTCTCTACTTGTTCTCTAACAAAACCTCTTCCTTTTTTTGTTTATTTCACAGGGCTCGATATTTCATTCACTTGAGATTATTAGTATATTTAAATCATGTATTCTGAATATATTATTGTCTACTATAATGTTTTATGCTTATAGTTGGTTGTAAACATAGATTTTTCAATGAAATTGAATATCTCACTTCAATAGTATCTGCACTTCTACAGTCGCAACGTGCAGGCCATACTGCACTAGTATAGCATTCATTATCAGAGGAATATTGTCCTTATAGTAGTTCATCCTTCTGAGTACACTGGAACTTTACTATTCTTATAGTAGGCTATTATGGTAATAAATTTTCGCTATCATTGCCAATGAAAGAAACCCCAGTAATTAAGTTCTTATTGTACACCCATACAGAAAAAAAAGAAAGAGAAAATAAAATAAAACACATAGGCGGCCTTGTTTAAATGTATGAAAATTTTATTCCACACATTCTTTTTTTTAACTGAAAACTTTGTGTAGTTGAATGACAAGAGATGTCATCAAATATTTAGAATAAAATATTATATTTAAAAATTTAAGTATTTTTTCAGAATAATATAAATCACCTTCTAACTAAAATATGCTATCTTTCTAATTCATAAATAGGAAGACCTTTGAAAAATAAAAATCGAACTTCTAGCTTACAATTACACTATGAAATTCTCATGCGGCCGAATAAGTTATTTTTGAATAACTTATTCCGACATCCAAACAGGGCCATTAGAAATTGAGAAAAAGGTATCACGCTACCTGCTTCGTTTAGTTTTTTAGAAATTAATAAACTCAACTTGAAATATGAAGCAACTAGATTTCAAATCTGGAATCTCCGATACCAACCACTAAGCCCTCAGCCACTTGCGCTAGGGACGGTCCTTAGGCTACTATATTGTGCATGGCATGCATGCCAAATATTATATATGAGTTACTGCTGTAGGATATGTGTCTTCATGATTCCATTTATTATCCAAATAAATGTGCTGTGTGCTCCTGTCTCTGTATATATATATGCATGCTTGTGGCCTTTCCATAGCCGAAAAGCCACCATGAGAAAAATAATCTAAACAATCAGAAGATATATAATTAAGGTTTATCCTCGGCGAGTTTGTTTGCACATGAAAAATAAATAATTAAAAGGCAAATAATTAGATAGCTTCCTCTTGTTTAATTCAAGCTTAGAAATAATCTAAACTCGAGCTCAGCTGGCACTTGCAGTAAAGAGTTATTGAGTTTGGCTTATATTTAATTGTAAATCATCTTTCCCCTATGTCCGGTGTAAATGATTACATTAATTTGCGTATATGTTTGAAAAATGACTCAAACTTAAAATTAAGCTCCAGCACGTGATAAATGCAGTATTTAATTAATTTGGAATAAAAAATATATATATATCCTTTAATATCTCACCTACTGTACATATTAGGGAGTAATGAAATTTGGACCCGCACATTTGACAACCAAATATATCTCGGCTATCCCGCAAATATCAGTTTCATGAGATAAGGAAAAATTACTCCGATGATCAGTTTCATAAGATAGGGAAAAATTACGCCGTTTGTCTATTAGCCCAACTCCGTTCTCCGATTATGGCACTGTTCATAACGGCAATAGGAACACTAATGCATTTGGCCAGAACTATAATTCTCTATTCAAACACCGTTTGAAGCAAGGCAAATGCTTTTTTTTATGTTTTAACAGCCCTTTATATTTGTCAATGAGTGAATCGGATTGTTGATAACTAACTATACTTTCATTGACAACTACATGACACCGCTATCTTATCTATGCCCACAATATTTAATTTGTTAGGGATAATGCTAATTAGAATAGAATTAGATTACATATTTTATCTGATTATTAGATTTGGTAGTATAAATTTTGATTAAGGCAAAATCGAATTAGAGTAGAACTCTATATAATTAGTTACAAATAAAGAGGCTAGTGCTACTATAGCTAATAAAGCTGAAGTTGCCTTAATTAATTAGGACTAGCCTATATACTGTTAGATGTATGTCCTAGAAGCCAATCAGACCGACACATGTATTCTTTTTAGGACATAAATTTATATTTGACTTTAAATATTATGAATAAATATGGGTTATTTGTGACACCCCAATAGTCCCACATCGGATGGGAATAGGATTGTCATTGGGTTTATAAGAGACTTGTGCCACTAGTAACAATAACTGGGCTTAAGCATTTTGGGTTGTTGATTGGGCCCAACGAGTTATTGTTGCTAGTGGGCTGGGTCGTTACATTTGGTATCAGAGCCAGTTCACCAGCCGGAAGTGTGAGATGAGTCTCGGCTGAGCCAGGTTGTACAGCGGAGAGAGCGAGGCTCTCATGCTGTTGACTGTTGTGGGTGGAGCGCGGCTCACCACAAAGTCGGTTTAGGCTAGCGAGACGAGTCTCACATCGCCTGGTGATCTTGGGCTGTGTGTGTTTAGGACTGACGGGGACGTCAGGGCCTAAAGGGGGGGAGTCTGTGACACCCCAATAGTCCCACATCGGATGGGAATGGGATTGTCATTGGGTTTATAAGAGACTTGTGCCACTAGTAACAATAACTGGGCTTAAGCATTTTGGGTTGTTGATTGGGCCCAACGAGTTATTGTTGCTAGTGGGCTGGGTCGTTACATTATTATTTTCATTCATGTTGTGTATGTGTCCATGAATCGTCCAAGAAATTAATAAGATGATGACTTGTATTCTCAAGAGTTGAGAATTTGAGACATGTGTCATTGATGGTTAATTCCTAAATGCTCCCGATCGATGGATCATCGCGGGGACGGTGATTGATCCGATGAGATTGGTGCACAGGTCGCTTCCCTTTTGGGTAGATGAGTCTCGAGTCAATAGTGTGGAGACACTGGAGTGAATGTGCAGGTAGTTGTTAGAGAACAAGGGTATCGAGCGTGACCAACGTGAGAAGTCACTTGGATGTCTACTCACTCGTCAGTGACTTACTCAATGTTGTAGTAGTGTGACTGGTCCTTTGACCTGCGGTGCCTCGGCTATTCACAATGAGGTTACTGTAGTTTGACTGTACATACACATGGTCCCTAGCCATTCGGGTCCTTGCGGTGCATGTTGGCTGCAGTAGGTTCGTTGTAGGAATAGGGTGTGCACCTATATAGAATCTATCTCCCTTGGTAGATAGGGGCGTTAGTCCTATGTGATTTATGAGATCGAGTTTAGAAGATCTTGACCAAGGCAGAATAATTAGCGGAAAGGGTTTCCGATATTAGAAACTCGAGTCGAATAAATTTGACATATGACAAATGATGGGGTTTGACGAGTTGTTCCATGATCTCCATCTAGTTGGGACTCATGATAGAAGGACTGTATCACACGATAACTGCACCAAGAGGTTCAGTATTTCATTCTACTGGAATGCCACTACATGCTGCTAGGCGTCACTGGTGGATTGTGAGACTCGTGAGAATTATCTGGATGATCGATAATTTTCATTGGGCTGAGTTGGAATTGTTCCGACCTACTGAAAAGAGTTTCAGTGATATTATTAATAATGATCAGAATATATCTCACTACCAGATAGAATAGAAACCTATAGGGTCACACACATAAGAGGTTGTGACTGATCGGATAGCTAGATTATGATTTTTGAATCGCCAGAGTTGATAATTGGACTAATTTGTAATTATTACAAATTAGTGGTATTAAAGTGTAAATATTACAAGAGAGGACTTACTAACAGTTAGTAAATAATGAGAGGACTTATGTACAAATATTGTATTATTAATTTGATATGATCAAATTAGGATAAAGTTCAAGTCGAATCAAATTAGAATTTGATCGATTTAACCAATTAAGAAAATGATAAATTTAAGCATAGATTTATTCTTATCCTTAATGATTATTATATTATTAAAAGAGGATTATATCCCTTTATATAATATACGGAAGTTTTTAGAAAACCCTAGCCGTCATCTCTCTCAATTTCTCTCTTCTTCTTCTAGCAAGAATGACATTCTTTGCAAGGGAGCTAGCACCCCGGTGAGGACATCGATTGGATCGTCACGTGTGGATACCTATAGAGGCCGGACGCGTGTGCGGCTTCAAGAGAACCTAATTTCACGATCATCGGATTGCGGTGAAGAACAACCCGCGCAAAGGTGAAGATTAGATCTTCCTATCTCGTTTTAATCTTGAATAACATGAGGGATCCTAATTGCGTGGTTTTTGAGATCGGATCTCGAAATTTTTAAAAATCAAATTTGTTTGATTTTGTTCCGATGTGTTTTTACCGTATGTAATTTTCTAACAGTGGTATCAGAGCCACCCTTATGGTTTTCAAGATTAATTATAGATTTGGATATTTTAAATCGTTTTTCGCCGGTTGAACGATATATATATATAGATCGTTTTAACTTTATTCGAAAAATCGTAAATTGTTTTAATCAATTTAATCCGCAGTTTCTACACGAAAAAATACTGTAGCAGTTCGTACGGATGACTGTAGCAGTCCGTACGACTGTTACTGTAGCATTCCGTAGGACACTACTATTGAAATCCGTACGGATGCGACTGTAGCGTCTGTACAGACGTGGAGATTTTTTTATTTTATTTATTTATTTATTTTATTTTTATTTTGATTAGATCAATTTAAAAATAAAAGGGCTAATTTGATGAGATCAAATTTAAATCTTGATGAGATCAAGTTGTTATGTATGCGGGTTAAATTTTTTATCAAAATAATAAATAATCAATAAGATTGGTTGATTTAGTGATTTGATCATTGTTATTTTTCGAATCATTGGCAAACGATTAATTAGAATATCCAAAATTAATTATTGTGCATGTGATGTATGAGATACATATCAGCGATGATTATGGATAGCGACCTATTTATTTTATTTCGACATGTGATGTATGATGTGTATGCTGAATTATGTAATTTTAAATTTGTTTAAATTAAGGACTCTGTATTAGAGATGACTTTTTGGGTGCCTGCGAGCATGAGCCGATTTATTTGGAGACCTGCGTGTCTCAATAGATTAAAGATAAAAGTTATCAAATGTAATTTAATTTAATTTTATCATTATTGTTGGGTTGTATGTTGTAGGGTTGCACGTCATTAGTTAATCGATTGCAAGTCGAGAAGCACGCAAAGACCAGATCAAGATGAGCACTTGATGGCGATCGGATCAAGATGTTGATAGGGATCGGATCAAGTTGCAGCTCCGGATCGGACCAAGTAATTGAAAACGATAAAACTAATGACGTGTGTGTGCTTGTAATTTATGACCCTAAGACCCCGATTCCGGCTCAGTGGCTCGAGCTCGAATCCACTTTTAGATCCATGATCATCACCAGTTACAATATATTTTTATGCGCGGATTATTTTATTTGCATTAGATGTAAATAAATGAAAATAAAATACGAGACCTGAATTTTAATCTCCTAAGTCAAGTGGTCTTCCGCCGTTGTAGAAGTGCGGGCGTTTTTCTGGTGTTGATTGGCACGGCTGGTTACAGTGGTCAGTTGCATCGGGAAGGCGCAACCACTCTATTAGCATGAGATGCTGCGGAGTAAGATGGGGTTGGGCCCAATATCTGTCAGGTGAGGGACCCAATGACGGCTTTGCTTACGCGTTTGAACGGTGGGTCTAACTTAACTAAGGAATGAGGCCAATATCTGTCAGGTGAGGCCTACAGGACTTAGAGACTGATCACTGCAATTTGCTTGAGAAGCATTGGACAATAGTTGTCCACTTATCAGTTTGCGTGTCGCCAATATCTGTCAGGTGAGGTGGTACGTTAAACTGGTGGGACCGCAGTACCCACTTGAAACCTTTTGTCGCGTTGGGTTTCCGTTTCTCTACCTGAGGAGTGTAAGAGACTCGAGAAAATAGTGGGAGGCTAAATTTGTTTTTAAAATTCCTAAAACAAAATTTTCAAAATAATACAAATATCTAATTTGAATCTTTACTCTCTGCAAAGCAAATGTCTGCTTCCAATCGTCTCTCTCATATTCTCGACACAAACTTCTTAAATCAAAACAAATTATAAAGACTGGCTAAGGAACTTAAAAATAATTTTGAGTTCTGAAAAGCTCAGTAATGTTCTCGACCAGGAAATCCTCATGTTACCAAACCGTCCAATAGCTGACGAAAGGGCAGTCTGTTCATGATCATTGTTTGACAATGATCAAAAGATCTCGAGGAGCTTGAGAAGCTCGGCGTGAAAATGGATAAGAAATTGCAAGTTGATCTGATCCTGCAATCCCTGCCTATATCATATGGACAGTTTATTGTAAACTATCATATGAATAAAATTGACTGCACCAACGTAGAATTATTGAACATGTTGGTAACAACGGAGGGGACTTTGAAAAGTTCAAAGGGCTCGGTTCTCGCTGTGGAGCGGGCTTCCTCTTCCAAAAGAAAGTCTAATTGGAAGAAGAAACAAAAGACGGAGAACAAGCCCAAGAGGGAAGCTCCTAAGATAAAAACCACTGACAAAGGAAAATGTTTCCACTGCAATGTTGATGGTCATTGGAAAAGAAACTGTCCTGTCTACCTGGAGAGCCTGAAGAATAAGAAGAAGGACACACCTTCGGAAGGTATGTCAGACTTGCTCATAATAGAAACTAACCTTACGGTTTCCTCTACTTCCAGTTGGGTCATAGACTCTGGTTCTAGTGCTCATTTGTGTACTTCAATGCAGGGTTTAAGGGAAAGTAGAGGGCTCAGGGAAGGTGAAGTGACCTTACGGGTAGGCAACGGGGCAAGAGTTGCTGCTGTGGCTGCTGACACCTATCATTTGCGACTACCATCAGGACATATTTTATTACTTAGAGACTATTATTATGTACCTGCTGCTAGCAGGAATTTGATTTCTGTTTCTTCTTTAGCACAGGACAGTTATGTTTTTAATTTTGATAAAGACTACTGCATAATTTATTTTAGAAATAAAATTGTTGGTCGTGGTTTTATGATTGACAGTCTTTATCATTTACATATGGATGTATCTGAGAATATTTCTGAGCAAGTAGTGAGTGCCGTTGGGTCTAAGAGACCTAGAGATGAGATGAACTTAAAGTATATGTGGCATCTTAGGCTTGGTCATATTGGAGGAGAAAGGATTAACAAATTAGATAAAGATGGGCTCCTAGGCTCATTGACTTCAGAGTCTTATCCAGTTTGTAAATCTTGTCTTCAAGGAAAAATGACCAAATTACCTTTTGTAGGACAAGGGGAGAGAGCCACTGAGATACTTGCCCTGATACATACTGATGTGTGTGGCCCATTTGATGTGCAAGCCAGGGGTGGTTATCTCTACTTCATAATCTTTACTGATGATTATTCACGGTATGGGTATGTGTATCTTATGAGACACAAATCTGAAGCTTTTGAAAAGTTCAAAGAATTCAGATATGAAGTAGAAAAGCAAACTGGAAAATCCATCAAGGTTCTTCGATCAGATCGAGGAGGAGAATACCTTAGTGGAGAGTTTCTAAACTATCTCAAACAAAACGATATAGTCTCACAATGGACTCCTCCGGAAACACCTCAACTCAACGGGGTGTCGGAACGGAAAAACCGAACCTTATTGGATATGGTTCGATCTATGATGAGCTTCACTGATCTTCCTTTATTTCTTTGGGGACATGCTTTGCTTACTGCAGCTTACTTGTTAAATAGGGTACCTTCTAAATCCGTTCCTACTACGCCGTATGAGATGTGGCATGGTAAGAAACCAAGTCTTGGTCATATCAGGATTTGGGGATGTCATGTCCATGTAAAGCGATTACAGGCAGACAAGTTAGAGGTTTGGTCTGAGAGGGCTCGTTTTATTGGATATCCTAAAGAAACTTTGGGTTACTATTTTTATATCCCAGAGAATCACAATGTAGTTGTGAGCCGACATGCTACTTTTTTGAAAAAATAGTTTATTCAAGAAGCGGCTAGTGGGAGAAAAATTGAGTTTGAAGAGAGAGTCTCTGAAGAGCAATGAGTCATCGAACCTATAAAACCCATTCAAGCTGAGCCAGTACATGTAGTACCTCATCCACCTCGTAGGTCGAGTAGAATCTCCCATCCTACCAAAAGATATTTAGGTATTCTTACAGAGGATGTAAAGGAAATGTTCCTCATGGGAGATAGGGAAAATGGAGATGATCCCAAAACATATAACGAGGCGATGTCTGACATCGATTCTGAGAAATGGTTGGAAGCCATGAAGTCAGAAATTGACTCAATGTACTCCAACGAGGTCTGGATTTTGGTAGATCCACCAGAAGGTATAGTACCTATTGGATGTAAATGGATCTACAAAAGAAAGATATGTTCGGATGGAAAGGTGGAGACCTATAAAGCAAGGCTGGTAGCGAAAGGCTATAGTCAATGCGAAGGCGTTGACTATCAGGAGACTTTTTTGCCTGTGGCCATGCTTAAATCCATTCGAACATTGCTTGGCCTTGCAGCATACCATGATTATGAGATCTGGCAAATGGATGTGAAAACTGCCTTCTTAAATGGATATCTTGAGAAAGATATTTATATGGAGCAGCCTCTGGGTTTCACTTCCGATGACGAGCGTCATAAGGTATGCAAGCTGCAACGGTCCATATATGAACTTAAGCAAGCATCTCGGAGTTGGAATACTCGTTTTAATGACGTGATCAAATCGTTTGATTTCATTAAGAACGGGGAGGAACCATGTGTTTATAAGAAGGTCAGTGGGAGTGCTGTTACATTCCTCGTATTGTACGTGGACGACATTCTCCTAATTGGAAACGATGTTCCAATGCTGACTTCGGTTAAAGTGTGGTTGTCTAAAGAATTCTCCATGAAAGATTTAGGGGAAGCATCCTATATTTTGGGGATTAAGGTCTATAGAGATAGATCTAAGAGGATGCTAGGTCTTTCACAGAAAATGTACATAGAAGAGGTGCTGAAAAGGTTCGACATGGAAAACTCAAAAAGGGGACTTTTATCCCTTAGGCATGGAATTTATCTCTCTAAGAAAATGTGCCCCAATACATTTGAAGAGATTCAACGTATGAGTAAGATCTCTTATGCCTCAGCTATAGGGAGCCTTATGTACGCCATGCTATGTACACGACCTGATATCGCGCTTGCTGTGAGTGTCACAAACAAATATCAGTCTAATCTAGGCGAGGAGCACTGGACTGCTGTGAAGAACATACTTAAGTACTTGAGAAGAACTAAGGATATGTTCTTGGTCTTTGGAGGAAGAGAGTTGAAAATACAAGGATATACTGATTCGGACTTTATGTCTGATGTTGACGATAGAAAGTCTACGTCAGGATGCGTGTTCTTGTGCAATGGTGGCTCGGTGGTTTGGAAGAGTTCCAAACAACCAATTATTGCTGATTCTACCATGGAAGCAGAAAATATCGCCGCATCTGAAGCTGCAAAGGAAGCCTTCTGGTTTAAGAAGTTTGTCGCGGAACTAGGTGTGATGCCATCAGATGCCATACCACTTTATTGCGACAACAATGGCTCTATAGCTTTAGCTAAGGAGCCGAGGTCTCATAAGAAGTCCAAGAACATAGAGCGGAGAATTCATATTATACGCGATTATCTCGACAAGAAGTATATCGAGGTGCAGAGAGTAGACTTCGCGGATAACGTGGCAGACCTATTGACTAAACCGCTTAGGAAAGCCAGCAGAAGACTGAAGCCCACCTTGAGAAGATGGGACTTAGGTATATAGCTAATTGGCTTTAGTGCAAGTGGGAGATTGTTAGATGTATGCCCTAGAAGACAATCAGGCCGACACATGTATTCTTTTTAGGACATAAATTTGTATTTGACTTTAAATATTATGAATAAATATGGGTTATTATTTCCATTCATGTTGTGTATGTGTCCATGAATCGTCCAAGGAATTAATAAGATGATGACATGTATTCTCAAGAGTTGAGAATTTGAGACATGTATCATTGATGGTTAATTCCTAAATGCTCCCGATCGATGGATGATCGCGAGGACGGTGATTGATCCGATGAGATTGGTGCACAGGTCGCTTCCCTTTTGGGTAGATAAGTCTCGAGTCAATAGTGTGGAGACACTGGAGCGAATGTGCAGGTGGTTGTTAGAGAACAAGGGTACCGAGCGTGACCAACGCGAGAAGTCACTTGGATGTCTACTCACTCGTCAGTGACTTACTCAATGTTGTAGTAGTGTGACTGGTCCTTTGACTTGCGGTGTCTCGGCTATTCACAATGAGGTTACTGTAGTTTGACTGTACATACACTTGGTCCCTAGCCATTCGGGTCCTTGCGGTGCATGTTGGCTGCAGTAGGTTCGTTGTAGGAATAGGGTGTGCACCTATATGGAATCTATCTCCCTTGGTAGATAGGGGCGTTAGTCCTATGTGATTTATGAGATCGAGTTTAGAAGACCTTGGCCAAGGCAGGATAAATAGCGGAAAGGGTTTCCGATATTAGAAACTCGAGTCGAATAAATTTGACATATGACAGATGATGGGGTTTGACGAGTTGTTCCATGATCTCCATCTAGTTAGGACTCATGATAGAAGGACTGTATCACACGGTATGTCACGCCCCGGGTTACCTCTTCCCAGGCGCATGACAAGATCAGCCGCATACACAGTATCTCTACCATGTATATGAAGCGAAAAACAACAACAATCACACAGAGCTAAAGGTATCAACAGAGCTGCTATATAAATATATCAAAGGATCATTGTACATACATACATCATCCATAACTCTCATATACAACACTGATAATCTCTATCTCACTGTATGTACAGACTCATAACCATCTATCAAAATGGGGTATACCTCTAGCCAAGAATCCGGGGATCAACTCTACCCGACGGTCTCCTTTCCGCGCTCAGTATGCACAACTGAGGAAGAAGACTCTGCAAAAAGGTGTCAACAACGGGTGTGAGAACTACTATCAAACAAGTAGTCCTCAGTGGGTACCGCCACCAGCCTCAGCGGTCTGCCCACTAAGTCCTCAATCTCAAAAGATATATATGGAGCAATAAAGAAAGTAGGAGATATACTACCACTACTATGCACAAAGCTCAACTGTCAGTATGAATACCAATGAACTGAATATACCAAATGAGGACTATCACGAATCCATAATGCCATACAACATAATACAATACGATACCTGCGGCCTGATCATGCTCAACCCTACAGGGAGCCTGCTAGTACAGGAAACCCGTCTGTTCCTAGCCCCTCGTACAATCCTCTGTACGGAACATGCCAACTCCGGAGCGGTACTCGTGGGAGCGACCCAACCGAGTATAGTACAACCATATCAGCTCCAAGCACCCACAGGTATATGATCGACACGACTGAGTCAACAAAGAATCACATGCCCTCGGCATCTCAAAGGATAATCCACAAATATGACCCAATCCACTGATCTCACAAAGAATCACGTGCCCTCGGCACCTCAAAGGATAGTCAATAACATAACCCAATCAATGCTCCAGTGCTCACAATCAATCTCAACTCTACCACAAAGAGGAGGTACAACAACATAGCAAACATGATCACCTACACTAGTATGTACAACAACTGGTACAAGGGATATCAACATGATAGGTGTAGGTCAAATCATGCAACAAGGATACAAGGAAATCATGCATGCTCATATATATATTATTAGCATATCATGCACATGCAAATCTCAACCTAACAGGTCATATCTAACATAATCTCAGCATGTCATGCTATCATAATCCAAATAGTATCACACTATCATAATCCAATATCATCATATCATGCTAACATAATCCAACACTATCATGCTAACATGAGAGTAAACACATAGGAGGAAGTCCACTGAATCTGGTAAACATCAACCCACCTCAAGAGCTAATCCAACCACGGTGGGGAAAACAGTATCCTCAGATCCAACCCTCCAAGATAACCAAGCTCCAGCAGCACTCCGATCTGAATATCACCAAAAGGCTGCTAACTCTGACAGAACAACAGCTCAGCACCATATCAGATCAACAGAACAGAGAAGAGCAAGCTAGATCACAAACTAATGCCAACACATGACCCTTACTCTAGCTTTCTCTCTCTAGAAATGGGATTCTCGAAATGGAATGCAAGCTAAAACAACCAGGGACTCACCTATTTATAGGCTCCCAAAATCCCACATTCGGGCGCCCGAATGCAACCTCCGGGCGTCCGAAAACCCTGCAATCCAGGTGTCAGCTCGCGGCCAAGCGGTCGGTCGTCGGTCGGCAGGCGGTGGGGCGGCGTGTCTCCGGCCGTCGACACGTGTCCTGCGTCGCGACACGTGGCTCTCCACGTCATAAGCCAATCCGGATCCACAACTGGGCGTCCGGTTCCTGCGTCCAGAACTCAAATCAGTCGGTCACTTCCGGACCCATACAAAACGTCCACTGGTTCCGGATCATTCGGGCGTCCACTTCACAACTTCCAGGCGCCCGAAATGTCTCAAGCCCGAAACCCCTCCAAGTCCAAAAACTCGTCGAAATGCCAAGTATTACACGGTAACTGCACCAGGAGGTTCAGTATTCCATTCTACTGGAATGCCACTACATGCTGCTAGGCGTCACTGGTGGATTGTGAGACTCGTGAGAATTATCTGGATGATCGATAATTCTCATTGGGCTGAGTTGGAATTGTTCCGACCCACTGAAAAGAGTTTCAGTGATATTATTGATAATAATCAGAATATATCTCACTACCAGATAGAATAGAACCTATAGGGTCACACACATAAGAGGTTGTGACTGATCGGATAGCTAGATTGCGATTTTTGAATCGCCAGAGGACCTAATAATCAATATGTTGATAATTGGACTAATTTGTAATTATTACAAATTAGTGGTATTAAAGTGTAAATGTTATAAGAGAGGACTTACTAACAGTTAGTAAATAATAAGAGGACTTATGTGCAAATATTGCATTATTAATTTGATATGATCAAATTAGGATAAAGTTCAAGTCGAATCAAATTAGGTCCGCTTGGCACGTGAACGCTTAGCGACGGCGCAATCCAGGCAAAAGAGCTATGCGGATAGACGTCGACGAGATTTGGAATTCGCGGTAGGAGACCGCGTCTTCTTGAAAGTATCGCCCATGAGAGGGGTAAAGCGATTTGGTGTTCGGGGTAAGCTGAGTTCCCGTTACATCGGACCTTATGAGATTTTGGAGCGTATGGGATCCTTGGCATATCGGCTAGCCTTGCCGCCAAAACTTGCGGGGATACATAATGTGTTTCATGTATCGACGCTCCGCAAGTACGTGTATGATCCAACGCACGTCCTCGAGTATGTGCCTATGGAGCTTCATGAGGATATGACTTATGAGGAATTTCTCTTGTGTATCATGGATCGCGAGGTAAAAAATTTGAGGAACCGTGAAATCCTTTATGTAAAGGTACAATGGACGAATCACGAAGAGCGTGAAGCTACATGAAAATTGGAAAGCTCAATGAAGGAGCGGTTTCCTTACCTCTTTGCTGGGTCCAGCTGAGGTATGATTTAGTTTCGCGGCCGAAACTCTCTTTAAGGGGGGAGGAATGTAGCACTCTGAATTTCGGTGCGCTATTTCGAACTTTACCAAATTTGATGAAGTTCGGAGAGAGAGCCGATGATGGCTGGTGTGGAATTGGGTTCCGAGGGTTTCGGAACGTTTTGGGTGCGAGTGGGGACCCAGAAATCGAAATCAAAAAGTGATTTTTGGAAAAAGGAACAACTGGAGCAAAACTGCTCACGGGGTCCGGACCCGGATCTGGGGTCCGGACAATGAAGTCCGTGGAGCAGCTAAGGTCCGGACCCGGACGCCACGGTCCGGACCCGACCTGTTACCACGCAGAGATACGCGTACGGGTTCCGGACCCGGATGCCAAGGTCCGGACCCGGCCTGCGCAGTGGGCTGTTACGCGTACGGGGTCCGAACCCCATTTGCAAGGTCCGGACCCGGCTGAGACAGAATGCCCAGTGAGGGGCAATTCGATAATTTCACAGTGGAAGGGTTATGTATAGAGGGCAGAGGTCTCTCTCCTCATTACTCCTTCACTTTCCTCTCATCCCCTCTCCCTCACTTTCTCTCTCTAGAGATCTCTCCAAAGCTTGGAGAAGTGGTGGATTGGAGCTTGGAAAAGGACTCCCAAGGTGCAAAGAGGCTTCTTGGTGCAAGAAGAAGCTTGGGAGCTAGGGCTTTGAGGTGAGTTCTTGTGATTTAGGATTTAAACCTTGGATTTAATCCTTTAGTATGAGGTTTTTGGAAACCCTAGGCAATCTTGACCACAAATGGTGGAAGATTGGCCATGAAATCTAGGGTTTGGCTTGAATGCATGCAAACCCTAGGTAGATTTGGGGCTTTTGCAATGGGAGGTTCTAAAAATATTTGGACCTTCGAGAATTGCAATTGAGGCATAGGAAATCATGTTAGAACAAATGATTTCTAGCATCGAGTTGATTCATGGGTTCGTAATGAGTAATGAACCATTTTCTTGTAGAAGCTTGGGTTGAAGCAAGAACTCAAGGCTTGGAGACTTAGGAGCTCAAAGAATTCAAGGAATTGGAAGCTCTTGAGGTGGGTTTGTGTTTACCGAAGTGATTATGTCACTTTCATGTCTAGGATAAATAACCATTTAAAGATAAAATAGTGTGTAAATGTGAAATCCTAGAACTTGAATGTTGGCAAAATGAGAATCATGATAGATAGAGCCATGGGCTCCTCTTGCATGTTAAAGAATTCTAGTATATACTTATGGTCTATACTTGTTATGTGATTGCATGTATGAATTAGAACCTAGTGTTGAGAACATAGGTTGAAAAGTGTAAATGGAACCTAGTGTCATTGAACATAGGTGAGACTTAGTGACTTGAACCTAGGGCCATTGGACTTGGGTTGGCAAGTGTAAAACGTGAACATTGGGATATGCGACGATTTCGCTATCCCGGGTATGCGACGATTTCTCTACCCGTGCCATGAGTTGGCGGTGACAGATTGGGATATGCGACGATTTCGCTATCCCGGGTATGCGACGATTTCGCTACCCGTGCCATGAGTTGGCGGTGACGGATTGGGATATGCGATGATTTCGCTATCCCGGGTATGCGACGATTTCGCTACCCGTGCCATGAGTTGGCGGTGACGGATTGGGATATGCGACGATTTCGCTATCCCGGGTATGCGACGATTTCGCCACCCGTGCCATGAGTTGGCAGTGACGGATTGGGATATGCGACGATTTCGCTATCCCGGGTATGCGACGATTTCTCTACCCGTGCCATGAGTTGGTGGTGACAGATTGGGATATGCGACGATTTCGCTATCCCGGGTATGCGACGATTTCGCTACCCGTGCCATGAGTTGGCGGTGACGGATTGGGATATGCGACGATTTCGCTATCCCGGGTATGCGACGATTTCGCTACCCGTGCCATGAGTTGGCGGTGACGGATTGGGATATGCGACGATTTCGCTATCCCGGGTATGCGACGATTTCGCCACCCGTGCCATGAGTTGGCGGTGACAGATTGGGATATGCGACGATTTCGCTATCCCGGGTATGCGACGATTTCGCTACCCGTGGCACGTGTTGGCGGTGTTGAAAGGGGGTATGCGACGATTTCGCTATCCCGGGTATGCGACGATTTCGCTACCCGAACACGGAGGTGACGATTTCACTCCTTGGAGGTTGGAACTATTATAGTGATGCGGCGATTCCGAAACCATAAGTAAATGACAAGTAGTTGAACTTGGTCAACGTGAGATCTAGGATGAACCTAGGAGAGAATAAAAATTTATATTTCATTTGGTTGCATCCTTTATGTTTATTTACAAGCATGTAAATATTTGTTGCATAGTTATCTGTGATCTAACTTATGCTTATGGAGTTTCTTTGGACCTGGTGGGTCGAGCTTCTCTCTTGGGTGGCCTTATCCACTGGGAACTATATTTATAGTTCTCACCCCACGTTTTTCAGGTCCTTCCGCGAGTGAGGCGGCAGAGCGAGGCAAGGGTTTGGCTCTCTAGATAGCGGCATTTCCATTTTGGGTGATACATAGAGTTGTACCCCTAGTCTTGGACATGGATAGTATAGGGGTTTTCATTAAATGTATGCAACTTGTATATTCCATAATTTTGGAACATGATGTATGGAATGGAAATGAAAGAAAAGAAAATTTTGGGCATATATAAATGTGCAAAATGTGATGTAATAGAAGTAGAACCTCTTTATGTTGATGCTTTTCTTGTGCAACTCTTGTACTCCTTTCCTAGTTGGAACATTGTGGATATGCTTGTGTTGTGACGCCTTGGGCGGGTAGAAAAGACTCTATCCGTTCGGCGGGTCTGGGGCATGCGCCCGTGCGGTTTCCTTTGCACCTAGTTGGTGTTAAAGGCCCGACGGGGCGTGACACTAGCCGTCATCTCTCTCAATTTCTCTCTTCTTCTTCTAGCAAGAAAGACGTTCTTTGCAAGGGAGCTAGCACCCCGGTGAGGACATCGATTGGATCGTCAACCTCGTGTGGATACCTATAGAGGCCGGATGCGTGTGCGGCTTCAAGAGAACCTAATTCCACGATAATCGGATTGCGGTGAAGAACAACCCGCGCAAAGGTGAAGATTAGATCTTCCTATCTCGTTTTAATCTTGAATAACATGAGGGATCCTAATTGCGTGGTTTAGAGATTGGATCTCGAAAGCTTTTAAAAATTAAATTTGTTTGATTTTGTTCCGCTGCGTTTTTACCGTATGTAATTTTCTAACATATACGTCGTACGGTATGAAGTAGGAAGTCTAAGATTTTGTTACTTTGTTTTCTGCAATAAAATTAGTGAATTTGATTCCACCAAACTGGATTCTTTTATTTCTCTTCTTCATCTTTTTTAATTTTCTATTTTACTTTTCATAGAAATCTCTATATACTGTAACAAATATATAGAACAGTACTTGTTGGCCTCCCACCGTTGTAACAAGTGGTATCAGAGCCCAGCTTTTGAGAGGAGAAGGTACCAATGGCATTTAACAGCGCCAATAAAGCGATTTTTTGTGCGTGAAGATACAGACGTTATTGCAATCCCAAGATTTATGAAATTTTGTAGAAAAAAAGATGTAAGGAAGCAACCAAAGAAAATCTAAAAAAAGATACAAAGACACTCTTATTTATTTAGTAATTAGTTGATGACTCAATATTTTCCCACATCGTCAGCGCTACTCAATCGAAAGAAGCATGTGATACATTGTAAAAGAAATACCAAGGTAACGAAAACTTTACTTGGAGTTAAAACTCAAAATTTTAAATTTTTTTTTGAAACTTCATTTATTAAAGAAAATAAAAATATTCATATTTCTTATTCTAGAGTTATGCAAGTATTAACTTGATGCATACATGAACAGATTACTAATCAAACAATAGTCAAAAAAAATTTAAGAAGAATGAGGAAAAATATTGTTGGCATTCAGTTAAATCGAATCGGGTGCGCTCATGATCTGGCTCGATCGACGGTTATTATGTTGTCTAATTGGATTAGACTTAATCTCGCTTTTAAATTGGAAAGCTAATTAGAAATATATTCTAACTATATTAGAATATCAATTATAAACCGATTCGGCCTAATCTCTTACTTATCTATTATGCTGCACGGGATTGCAGGCCTGCAGGCTGCACAGGCCCGCCTACGGCCCTTTGCGCGATATTTTTTTTAATAATAAAATAAAATCAAATAAATATTTTTTTAAGCATATTAGATGATTTTACATGCCTAGATAACATATGTTGCATGCATTTATTATGATGAATTTAATTATGCCTATATAATGTATAGATGTAACTTTTGGCATAATAGATTTTTTTTTTTTGAATGCTAAGTCAAGTGGTTTTTTTTTGTAGAGTAAATTATATGTTTTACTCCCAAATATTTTGTTCAACTTAATTAAATAATTAAAAATTTGACGTAGGGTGTGTGATGTGATTATGAGTATAGCGAAATTTTTCTTTACGCACCTATTGTCACGCCCCGCAATTGCCTCGCTACGCCGCCTCACTCGCGGATGGACCTGAAAAATATGGGGTAAGAACTATAAACATAGTTCTCAGTGGGTAAGGCCACCCAAGGGAGAAGCTCGACTCACCAGGTCCAAAGAAAACAACACAAGCATAGGTTAGATAATAATTAACCATGCATACTATAATCACATGTTAAAGTTAAATATGAATTGATGCAACTTATATAATGAATTTTCTCACTTTCTCCTAGGTTCATTCCACATTATGTCTTTCACATTCGTTAATGCCCACCTAGGGCGTTTGGTCGGAATCGCCGCATTCACCACACACACACACACACACACACACACACACACATATATATATATATATATATGTGTGTGTGTGTGTGTGTGTGTGTGTGTGTGTGTGAAGAAGATGTAGAAGGAAGTACGCCGTTATCGGCGACCAAGAACCCACCTAGATCGCAAATCCTAGGATAGACATGAACATTAGCGAAGCGGAGTGCTTCGCTGTTGCTCTCCCAGGCCATACGGCAGCTAGAACACCCCAAAAATGTTTAGAAAATCTCATGGCGAAATTTGACGAAATCTGACTCCTAAATCACATATATAAACGAATGAAACTTGTGATGTAATAGAGGTAGCTTTTCTTTTATATCTTGTGATACTTTTCTTATACAATCCATGTAATCAATTCCTATTTGGAATAAATTGTGAATACATGTTTGCGATGCCTTGGGCGGATAGGAAAAACTCTATCCGTTCGGCAGGTTTGGTGCACGTGCCTAATGGATGCTTCCGCTGTGGGCTCGGGGCGTGACACATTATAAATCCACTTCTAATTCTCAATTCCACAAAAATCTCATCAAAGTCATCTCTCTTTGAAGTCACTATTGAAAATCATCAAAAGAGTCCAAACGAGAAAACAATAATATTCTAATACTAATCCCGAGTTCGAAGCACCAGAAAAAATGATACATGCGCGCGTGCTCGGTCGGCTCATTGCATAACCCAAGATCCCACCTTCTCTTTACCTTTTTTTTCCTCTTTAGAATATGCAGGTGGAGAAGATAAGAATGAAGGAATAAGGGACAAATGCTCAGTTGTCATCCATTGTCTTACAACAATATGCTAAAAAGCCCTCCAAGTATCAATTAACTCATGTCAGCCCAAAACATCATTCGGGCATTCAAAACCTCTAGAACAGTCTACTTGGCCCTCAATGCGTTCAACGGTCCAAATCCTGCTGCATTAGCGCCCAGATTGATTTGAGCATCTGGTACTTGCGCTTAAAAACTTACTGAGTCATCAGGGTACATGTATACCCAAACACTTGTCCATTCACTATACAAAACATTTGGGTTGCTACAGTGCCAAAATTGGGCATCCCAAAAGAGGGTCCGAAATTACCAAAGTCCTCAGCTCACTGCATCCGAGCGCCCTAAATTAGTTTGTGTCCAAAAGTGCATCCAATAGCACAAGTTGAGCTAATTTTTATTTCTGAGTCCGTCTTTGCATTTATTTTGCGCCAAAACGGCTCTAACTCAGTCAAACACTCTAAAAAAATATGCTAACTAGCAACTCATACTGCAATCTTGTCTATTTGCCAAGATCCAGTACTCTATAGATCGATTATCTAGAATTGATACCAAATTCGATGTTTTAAGTTAATTTTTCGTAGTAAGATAAATTACATTTGAGCAATGTTAGGTTACACCTTTGGAGTAAGTGTATATCTTACACCCTACTCATTCTAGGACTTTCTCACTCTCTACTTGTCTTATCATCTTTTTTTTTATTTTATTTTTATTAAAACAATTAGATTTTTGTGAATCCTAAGATAGAGGGATTATAAGATTTACACATATAAGTAGGTGTAGAGTCTACAAGTAGCATTTTTTACATTTTAGGTGAATTATTGTCACGCCCCGGGCTAGTTTTAGATGCGGAAAGCGTACCAAATTTTTTTTTTTTTTGAAACATCTAGCCCGAGCAACGTACAGACCTGCCACAAATACAGGTTCCTCTGTCCACACGGACAGAGTCTCCCCTGTATTTGCACGGCGTACCACGATACATAACAGGATCCCAAACATCATTCATTCATTCCAATAATCACATCCAAACTCATAAACACAATCTGATCATATCATACAGCTAACCATTCTTAACACCTGCATGGATCTAAGCAAGTCCTTAGGCGAAGGTTGATGCAATGTACAGTACAACAGTCATTCTATAAAAGTGCTCCTCACTCAGGAGCTTTATTTTGAAATCCTAATTTTATTCACTTAAATATCTTTTGAAAACTGTCCTCCACACGAGGACTCTCTTTTGAAAACCAAAAACCGATTGATCAAAAAACCATTTGAAAAATTGTTTCCCATACGGAAACCCTATTTTGAAAACCGCTACCACGAGGGGTAGAAATCCACGATAAACCGATATCATAAGATATATCCAACAATCCACAAAACAATAGATCAAGTATCCAACACGATATCCAACCAAATAAGTAAGCACACAGTGTAACTGAACCATGAATATATGTCTACTAAAGGAGATAGGGTTAGGGTAAACCAAACGGACGCAAGCACTGGTCGGGACCTCTAATGCGGCTAACTATCGCGTCTCACCACGTCCCGACTCCCACCACCCGGCTCACCTGATAAAAAACAACGATAGCGGGGGATGAGAACATGATAAACATGTCTCCCCTCCCAGTGGGTACCGCAAGCCGACGAAGGCGAGGTGTACACACCGACACGAGGGTCAACAAAAGATGGTTAAACAGGAACAGTAGCACAGGTTAGCACAAAATAACCAAATATGAAAAGACTAAGCTACTGCCAATATGAATCACATGCATCAACTGTAAGTAACCACCAACATACATAATCACCACCAGGCCACAGGGATCCGCACCGCAGACCACTGGCACTGGCACTGCCACCACATGCTCAACCATCGGCACATAACCTCCGCAGATGCATGTGCTAAGAGGCTCACGGGTCTGATGCACACGACCCTTTTCCAAAAAAGAACATCCACACGGTGGCCAAACCGCTGGTGTACGTGAAGTGCTAGAAGAGCTGTGACGATCAATGCGATATGCTCAATCCACAGAACGACAACCAGCCGAGAATAGCAACGGATAAACGAGTAAACAAGGATCGCCGAAACAACAGGCAATCACCACCGACCAATCAGGTCATCTCAATGAATCATGCAACCAAACTACCCTACTGATGGCAAGCTCACATAAGTAGAGACGACATGAGTCAAATGAACTAGAAATAAGGAATGCAAGAGAAAGGGATAGAAAGGTATCACCGCTAGTCCACTGAACCGACTCCGGATCGAAGTACTCACCTGTACAATAGAAGAGCCTAACACCGACGGCTCTCAGGGATGTCGACAGAACCTACGAAGCACTAACAGGGTCAAGACCCACCGAGTCGACACAAACACAGAAGCTCACAAACCCGAACCCGTCGGGATGTCCGAAAAACCCGCCGGGACGATCCCGAACCCAAACCAAGCCCCAGAGGGGTACCAACAAACAAACCAAGCCACCCGCTGTCCTCAAACACACCAAAGAAGGTGGTCGGACAGCGAACACACATCCGGGGTGTCACAAACACCAACGCGCCCGAAAACGGCTTTCCGGGTTCTCGAAAAGTGCCGATTTGGCACCGGAACCCTCCGTCGCTCATTCGCTGTCCTCGGAACTTCGAGACAGTGAAGGAGAACAGCTAACAAGGCTTTACGATGAAGCCAGATCACTCACGAAACCAGCCAGTGAGCCGCACGACCAAAACGTGCGTTTCGCCGACTATTTCGTCGGAAAACGCACCGGAAATCAAACCGGATTTCCGCAAGGGTGCTACGAGTGTGGACAACCAGTCCACTGAGCCTCGAGGGTCATGTCCTTGCTGCCCGCAGCGTCACCACGCTGCCACAATTGCCAACAAGCCCAAACAAGCAACATAATTACAATAAACAAGCAATAAATGTAAAGTTAGAGCAATCCGCTCGTCCGCACAACCCTCCGCGAGCACCGGCGGATAGGCAACGATGCTACGGAGGCCGTGCTCACAACCCCACAGCGACAAAAATAGTCGCGGGCTCAAACAGCCCAAGAAAACCACACAAACATACAATAAAGGGCTCGATTCACAAAAACCAGTGAAGCGGGGCACCCTTTGTCACGCCCCGGGTTACCTCTTCCCAGGCGCATGACCAGATCCGCCGCATACATAGTATCTCTACCATGTATACGAAGCGAAAAGAACAACAACAATCACACAGAGCTAAAGGTATCAACAGAGCTGCTATATAATATATCAAAAGATCACTGTACATACATCATCCATAACTCTCATATACAACACTGATATCACAATCACACTGTATGTACAGACTCATAACCAGCTACCAAAAATGGGGTATACCTCTAGCCAAGTATCTGGAGATCCGCTCTACCCGACGGTCTCCTTTTCGCGCTCAGTATGCACAACTGGGGAAGAAGACTCTGCAAAAAAGTGTCACCAACGGGTGTGAGAACTACTATCAAACAAGTAGTCCTCAGTGGGTACCGCCACCAGCCTCAGCGGTCTGCCCACTAAGTCCTCAATCTCAAGAGATATATATGGAGCAACAAAGAAAGTAGGAGATATACTACCACTACTATGCACAAAGCTCAACTGTCAGTATGAATACCAATGAACTGAATATACCAAATGAGGACTATCATACACAATCCAATACCTGTGAACCAGCTAGTACAGGAAACCCCGTCTGTACCTAGCTCAATCCATAATACCATACAATACCTCACAATAAGATACCTGCGGCCTGATCATGCTCAACCCTCCAGGGAGCCAGCTAGTACAGGAAGCCCGTCTGTAACTAGCCCCTCGTACAACACTCTGTACGGAATATGCCAACTCTAGAGTGGTACTCGTGGGAGCGACCCTGTAGTACACTGAATTTCAGTGCATCGTACTGAACTTCTACAAATTGTAGAGTTCTAGTGAGAAAATGGCATAAGAGGCTATATGTGAGGCTTTGGCCAAGTTCGGGACTTGTGCGAAGTGTTTTCGGCGCAAAAGAGGCGTGAAAACGGACTTCGATAAGTTAAAACTGCAGAATTGGTAAAGTCTGCACTGGATTCCGGTATGTGAACTCTAATACCGGAATTGGAGCTTGGTATACCGGTATGTGAAATGGTATACCGGAATGCCGTGTTGAAACCGAGAAACCTAGCTCTCGGGTTTGTGAATTTTTCGGGGTATACCGGTATGTGAAAATGGCATACCGGTATACTGTGTGCGAAACAGTGAAAGCAGCTCTCGGGTTCTGCGGAATCCCTGAAGGTATACCGGAATAAACACCCGTATACCGGTATGCAAATGGGCATACCGGTATACAATGCCCAGAGTGGGCTGAGTGTTGTGTTGTGTGTGGAGAGGGGCATTTTGGTCTTTTCACATACGTGGGGGTATTTGAGAGGCTGGGAACACTCCCCTTTCACAGAGTTCTTCTTCCCCACTACTCCTCTCCCTCTCCTCTCACTTTCTCTCTCTAGAGATCTCTCCAAAAGCTTGGAGAAGTGGTGGATTGATCTTGGAAAAGGCTTCCAAAGTAGAAAAGAAGCTTCTTGGTGCAAGAAGAAGCTTGGGGATTTCGTGATTAAAGTTAGTACCTCATGTTTTGGGTTCAAACCTTGGATTTGATCCTTTGAAATGAGGTTTTTGGGAACCCTTGGCAATCTAAACCTCAAATGGAGGGAGATTGGCCACGAAATCTAGGGTTTGGCTTGCATGCATGCAAACCTTAGGTAGAATGAGGGCTTTTGCAATGAAGGGTTCTAAAAATATTTGGACCTTCGATAATTGCAATTGAGGCATAGGAAATCATGTTAGAACACTTGATTTCCCATATTGAGATGGATTTAGGGTTCGTAATGAGTAACGAACCATTTTTCTTGTAGAAGCATGGGTTGAAGCAAGAACTCAAGGCTTGGACACTTAGGAGCTTGAAGAGTACAAGAAATTGGAAGCTCTTAAGGTGGGTTTGTGTTTACCGAAGTGATTAGGTCACTTCCATGTCTAGGGTAATTATCCATTTAAAAATAAAATGGTATGTGTTGAGAACCCTAGCATTTTGCATGTTGGCAAAGGTAAAATCATGATAGGTAGAATAATGAACTCCTATTGCATGATGGATATTTCAAGTACAATTCAATTATTTATACTTGTTGCATGGTTGCATGTACGATTAAACCTAGTGTTATTGAACATAGGTTGGACATATGAGAATTTAACCTAGTGTCATTGAACATAGGTTGGACATGTGAGTATTTAACCTAGTGTCATTGAACATAGGTTGGACATGTGAGTATTGAACCTAGTGTTATTGAACATAGGTGAGGCATAGTGACTTGAACCTAAGATCATAAGAATTAGGTTGGCAAGTAATGTGAATGATTGGGATGTGCGACGATTTTGCTATCCCGGGTATGCGACGATTTCGCTACCTATGCCATGAGTTGGCGGTGATGATTGGGATGTGCGACGATTTTGCTATCCCGGGTATGCGACGATTTCGCTACCTATGCCATGAGTTGGCGGTGATGATTGGGATGTGCGACGATTTTGCTATCCCGGGTATGCGACGATTTCGCTACCTATGCCAAGAGTTGGCGGTGATGATTGGGATGTGCGACGATTTTGCTATCCCGAGTGTGCGACGATTTCGCTACTCGAATTGGAGGTGACGATTTCACTCCTTAAATGTTGGAACTAATATGGTGAGACGGCGATTCCGAAACCATAAGTAAATGACAAGTAAAAGAACTTGGTCATTGTGTGAGACATAGGATGAACCTAGGAGAGAATGATAAATTATATTTCATTTGGTTGCATCCTTTATGTTTATTTACTAAGCATGTAAATAATTGTTGCATAGTTATATATGATCTAACTTATGCATATGGTGTTTCTTTGGACCTGGTGGGTCGAGCTTCTCTCTTGGGTGGCCTTACCCACTGGGAACTATGTTTATAGTTCTCACCCCCCATTTTCCAGGTCCTTCCGCGAGTGAGGCGGCGGAGCGAGGCAAGGGTTTGGCTCTTTAGATAGCGGCCCTTTCATTTTTGGTGATGCATAGAGTTGTACCCCTACTTTGGACTATGATAGCATAGGGGATTTTCATTCTTGTCTGAATGTTGTATATTCCATAGTTTTGGAACATGATGTATGGAATGAAAGTGAAAGAAAAGAAAATTTTGGACATGTATATTGTGCCTTGTGATGTAATAGAAGTAGAACTTCTTTATGTTGATGCTTTCCTTGTGCAACTCTTGTACTCCGTTCCTAGTTGGGACATTGTGGATAAGCTTGTGTTGTGACGCCTTGGGCGGGTAGAAAGGACTCTATCCGTTCGGCGGGTCTGGGGCATGCGCCCGTGAGGTTATCCTTTCCACCTAGTTGGTGTTAAAGGGCCGGCGGGGCGTGACAGACTGAGGTGGTATCAGAGCGTAGAAACGGTCTAGGTTGACCTAAGAAACCCTAGGATGGAAATGACCTAGGAGTGTAGGCTCGTGAGTGACGAGATCTTTGATGTGGCGAAAGATAAGTGATTGGGTTATGTCCTTATGCCTCTAGTTGGAAATAGAGGTAGATTCGAGGTGTGTCTTATTCTTCACAAAGTGTGTTCATGTTGGCGGCCGACAACATGAAAACCAAGTGAGGGGAATAAGGACCCTTGTGTAACTTTCGCCTAGATTGGGTTCACGTTTATTTTCGTGAAATATAATATCGCGAATGACCTTGAATGTCATGAAATGACCAACGTCATTGTGTTTTCAGGATAATGGTACGTGGACGGCCTCCTAAGAGGGCTGGGCCCGGAGGATCGGGCGCGGCTCCCGAACAACTCGGGGAGGGCGAGAACTCGGCTCTTCGCAATGAGTTGACCGAGCTAATGGGCGTGGTTCGGCAACAGGCCGAAGCCATGCAGCGACAGGAGGAGCAAATTAAAAGGCTCCAGGACGAGATGGCGCGGCAGACGGCTGCGACTAGGGAGGAGAGATCGGGAGTACCTCCGGCCTCTGCTTCGGCACCGGTTGAGGAGGTGACACCGGCGCCGGCCGTGGTGCCACCTGCGCCACCGGTTGTAGCCGAGGGGTCGGGTGCCCCTATACCCGATTCCGACATGGAGGATGCGGAGCGAGAGCGCGCACTTGCGGCTCTCATGAGGTTCAAAAGGTTCAACCCGCCCATCTTTAGCGGGGAGAACGTGGATCCGTGGGACGTAGAGACATGGATCGACGCAATCGAGACGCTCTTCGAGGACCTTTATACCTTGGAGAGGGACAAGGTGCACCTCGCCGTTCATTGTCTAGAGCGGTCGGCGAAGGTGTGGTGGAAGGGGGTTCGACGTGATCGACTCTCTAGCCTTCCGCCGCCATCGTGGGAAGAGTTTCGGGGTATGGTGTTCGCCACCTATTTTCCCGATAGCGAGAAAAGGAAGCTTCAAGAAAGGTTCCGCAAGTTGAAGCAGGGGAACCGTGTAAGTTAGGGGGGTGCCCTAGGATCTATCTAGATACTATCAATCACCTAGAGGGGGGTGAATAGGTGTATAACAAAAATCACAAATCTCAATGCGATAAAGTAATGCGGAAAATAAAATCAGCACACCGAGATTTACGTGGGAAACTCCACCTTGGAGAAAAAACCCACGGGACCAACACGCGATAACAATCCACTAAGAATAAAAGATTACAAGGTGATTACCGACTCCACGGACTTAACCTCTCCTTTATCTTCTTTGGATCTCGCGCACACCACCGGGTTGTCCACGCCCCATGTTCGAATCCACGAACGCCACGCCTCGAATCCACGAGACGACCAACTTCGAATCCACGAAGCCCTCAACACGTCGAATCCACGACGTCCACTCGAATCCACGAGCGCACTCCGTCCGGAGCAAGATCAACAAAATTGATGATGATTTATTGCTTAGAATATCATGAAAAAACTGTGGGAATAATCTCTAAGCAATCCTCAAATTGATTCTAAAAGAATATTGGGCATTGGGGCACCATGAATCAATTTGAGAGAAGCTTGATGTAGAAGATGAGGAAAACCGGTCACCTACAAGCTTCTAGGGTTTCTCAAAGATAATATGTGATTCACACCTTTTAGAGACACCCCTACATCCTATTTATATGGTTTGGAGACAAAGAATTAGGTTAGGGTTGAAAAACTGGACAATCAGGAAATTTCGTCGGGTCGGGGTCCGGACCGCGGGTATGGGGTCCGGACCCGGACACTGCTTAGGCGTTTCATTGTCCGGACCCCAGCCATCAGGGTCCGGACCCGATCTGCCAGTCTGCTTTGCAGACCTACGAGTTCCGGACCTCAACTTCTGGGGTCCGGACCCAGACTGCGTGACTGCTTTGCAGACCTACGGGTTCCGGACCTCAACCTTAGGGTCCGGACCTCGGAAGTTGGAAAACTTATTTTTTTTATTTTAAAACATTTTTTATCCATTCTAATGTCTTCCAAACACTTGTAAATGAATCTAAATCATCATCAAGATTATTTAAACTTACCAAGCATCGTGAATTCATACGTGGAGTCTTCGAGTCTTTGTTCTTCGTCTTTTCTTCTTCGAACCTTCAAGACTCCGACTCACTTCACGAAATATGCCAATATAAAATCCGTAACAATCTCCCCCTTTGGCAATTTCGTGACAAAAACACAAAAATACATAAAACACTCACGATGCTCATCTCTCTAAAAATGAAATTCATTGCCATCACCAAAATAATGAACTTCTCGCGTGAAAGATCCAAATGAAAAATAAAATTACAATTTAGTAACTCCTAAAACAAACTCTCTAACTTAGACAAACATGGAGTCTTGAAGTCTTGAGAGACCTGCAAAATATTTTCATTCTCCACGAACAAAGTTAGAGAAAAAGTATCAAAATCGCTCCCCCTTTGTTCATGCACTCTCTCCCCCTATGTTTATGCGTCTAAGTTATCATTACCATTTCCTCTCTCCCCCTTTTAGTCAAAAATTGCCAAAAGAGAAACACCAAAAATAGAGAGAAGTTCGAGAGAAATCAATCAAAATACAAGTTTAAAGCTTTTTCAATTTTGAAACAACTTGTGATAAAAATTTCAAGCAATGTTAGTACATGAGAAATATAAATTCACATTGACTTCTTTCAATCCCTATTAATTTCATAAGAATTAAGAACTTTACTACACACTCATCATAATGTAGACAAAATATTATCCGATTTCTTAATTCATATAAACTTCAAAAACAAGTCATCAATGATAATCTAAAGGCTCAAAAACTATCAAGATGTAAACGGATTATGAAGATGACTTAAGTGATTCATCAAAGAGACAGAAAATTTGTCGCACAAACATTCAAATTTGAGATAAAACAAATAGCACAAGGGGTGGCTCTTTGAGCATCTTTCATGTATGTGGACCACCTTATAACTCCGAAAAATAAAAATTGTGACATTTTTCCTTTTGCATGCTTTTGCACTTATATATTTTTTTTTTTCGGATATGCAATTCAATTCTCATGTGGTAGCTTCACACACTAACCGGACGACCGGGGTGGTAGCTCTTTCCTCCATGTGGTGGTAGTTTTCACACTCCTTTTAAGGATGTAACTCTTTCCACATCTTTCAAAGCATATGAGCATTTTAATTCCCCCTCGCTTATGCAATCTCTTATTTGAAAGAACATGTGACAAATTTTAGTCCATAAGAGAATGACTATTCATCAAATTCAACACACACAACCGAGATAGGTTAAGCTCCTAGAGATTACACATGATTGCCTAAATTTGATGAATATAAGTATTAAGAATTCTCATAATAGATTACCTTCAAATATAATGAAAATAAAGTAAAACCGATAATTATTATGAAATTCATTAAGAGTGAATGAAAGTGAACTTATTGATATTCAATGCACTATTTAATGTTCTAATCATTCAAAGAATCCAAAAAAAATTGTAACAATGAAAGCACCAAAAACGTGTAATGCAATGAACAAAAGATATGCAATAAAAACCGATCAAAGCATTACTCTAAGTCAAAAACAAATTAAGGTTTAAGACAAGGAAAAATATCACCTTTCCGAATCCAAACTTGTCGAATTGTTGGTTGTCTTGCTTTGTTGTATTTGGGCACCGATTGTTTTGACTTTTGATCAACCTTTGGTCTCACCATCGCATTCCGCTTTGGAGTATTTGAGTGTTGTGGCTTTGACTTTCGGTTGACCTCGAGTACTCGACCTTTTTGATATTGCTTTTGAAACCGAGAGGCTTGTCGAGTGTTGAAAGATGCCGATAGATGTTTAGAAGATGCCGATTGAGTATTCTTACCTTTTCTAGGGCATGTCTTCTTGATGTGACCTTTCTTTCCACATCTATGACATACTTTATCCTTCAATTTCGTTGAGACTATATGTGCTGAATTTTTAACCTTCTCAACATGTTTTCGCTCATATCCAAGTCCAAGTTTACTTGTTTGACCCAATCCGAGCATACTATCAAGCTTTTTCGATCCGGAGGAGAATTTTAGTATGTCGGACTTGAGTTCATGGACTTGTTTAGTCAAGACTTGATTAGAAGTATGAATTTCCTTGACATGATGTTCTAGAAAACCAATCTTCTCTTGATGTGATTTAATCGTCGTCTCCGATTGGTCTAGATTCTCTTGGAGGATTTTGTTGTTCTTCAATATCGACTCCCTTTCCTCCTCAAGAGCTTTAGTTGTGGTCTTCAACATTTTATTTTCATTCTCAAGTTCCAATAGATGGTGGTTCCTCAACTTCTTATTGTACTTAGCCATCTTCTTCGATTCCTTAAGAAGTTGTTGATACGCCACTAAAAGATTTTCCTCATCCGACTCCTCTTCGCTCTCATCAAATAGAGGTGGCCGACTAATATTACTATCTTCTTCACCCATAATGAAAGATAAAGCCTAGATCCCGCTCTGATACCAATTGTAAGTTAGGGGGGTGCCCTAGGATCTATCTAGATACTATCAATCACCTAGAGGGGGGTGAATAGGTGTATAACAAAAATCACAAATCTCAATGCGATAAAGTAATGCGGAAAATAAAATCAGCACACCGAGATTTACGTGGGAAACTCCACCTTGGAGAAAAAACCCCCACGGGACCAACACGCGATAACAATCCACTAAGAATAAAAGATTACAAGGTGATTACCGACTCCACGGACTTAACCTCTCCTTTATCTTCTTTGGATCTCGCGCACACCACCGGGTTGTCCACGCCCCACGTTCGAATCCACGAACGCCACGCCTCGAATCCACGAGACGACCAACTTCGAATCCACGAAGCCCTCAACACGTCGAATCCACGACGTCCACTCGAATCCACGAGCGCACTCCGTCCGGAGCAAGATCAACAAAATTGATGATGATTTATTGCTTAGAATATCATGAAAAAACTGTGGGAATAATCTCTAAGCAATCCTCAAATTGATTCTAAAAGAATATTGGGCATTGGGGCACCATGAATCAATTTGAGAGAAGCTTGATGTAGAAGATGAGGAAAACCGGTCACCTACAAGCTTCTAGGGTTTCTCAAAGATAATATGTGATTCACACCTTTTAGAGACACCCCTACATCCTATTTATATGGTTTGGAGACAAAGAATTAGGTTAGGGTTGAAAAACTGGACAATCAGGAAATTTCGTCGGGTCGGGGTCCGGACCGCGGGTATGGGGTCCGGACCCGGACACTGCTTAGGCGTTTCATTGTCCGGACCCCAGCCATCAGGGTCCGGACCCGATCTGCCAGTCTGCTTTGCAGACCTACGGGTTCCGGACCTCAACTTCTGGGGTCCGGACCCGGACTGCGTGACTGCTTTGCAGACCTACGGGTTCCGGACCTCAACCTTAGGGTCCGGACCTCGGAAGTTGGAAAACTTATTTTTTTATTTTAAAACATTTTTTATCCATTCTAATGTCTTCCAAACACTTGTAAATGAATCTAAATCATCATCAAGATTATTTAAACTTACCAAGCATCGTGAATTCATACGTGGAGTCTTCGAGTCTTTGTTCTTCGTCTTTTCTTCTTCGAACCTTCAAGACTCCGACTCACTTCACGAAATATGCCAATATAAAATCCGTAACAAACCGCTCGGTGCGCGAGTACGAGAGGGAGTTCTCGTACATCATTAATTGCGTGCCGCACGTTGTCCGCGGAGAGTTGGACAAGGTCGATTGTTTCGTACGCGGACTTCGACCGGATATCTTTCGGGCGGTGCACGCCCTCAAACTTAGGACCTTTGCGGAGGTCTTGGACCGTGCTCTATGGGTGGAGCACGGGAATGCATGTGCGCGCGAGGAGCGCGAGTCTTGGGAGAAAGAGAAAGACAAAGAGAAGGGAAAGAAGCGACCGGCGGGTGGCTCGGGGGGGCAATCTAGCTCTAAGAGGCCCCCGAAGCACTCGCAGCCGCAAAACCAATCCCGAGGGTCCCAACGGAACCGACCCTCGACCCAATGCCCGATTTGTGGCGGCCCCCACGGCCCTCAACAATGTGACCATCGTGAGGGCCGGTGCTACAAATGCGGACAGCCGGGCCATATGCGGTACAATTGCCCGATGGACGATAGCCGAGCACCGTCGTCGGCGTCGGCGTTTGCGCCACCGAGGGCAGCTTGCGGGCATCCCACCCGCGGCGATGTCGGCGGGCCGTGCCCAGCCGCCGAGACCATTGGAGGGCCAGCGACTAGCGCCCAGTGGACGGGTATTCGCCTCTCAGGTGGAGGAGCCTTCTACCCCCAGGAGGACGTCGTGGCAGGTATTGTGTTAATTAAAGGCATTCGATGTAGAGCTTTGTTTGATACTGGTGCATCGCATTCATTCATTGCTCGATCATTTGCTATTGCACATGGAATAGAAATCATAGATGCCACACATGCGAGAACGGTGCAAGTACCTGAACACACTTTTTGCGTACATCACGCGTGTGTAGATTGCCCCGTGAGGGTTGAAAATTGGATCATGCCAGCTGATTTGCTGGTATTAAATCGAATGAGTGAATATGATTTGATCCTAGGAATGGATTGGCTCTCTAAGTATCACGCTACTATCGATTGTGAGAGCCGGATAGTGAAGTTTAAAGAACCCGGGCACAAAGAGTTTGTGTACCGTGGGTGTAAGAGTTCGCTCTTTGCTTCAATGGTGTCCACGTCGCAAGCAAGAAAGCTCATTGCTAGTGGTTGCATTGCCTACTTGGCGACGGTAGTGGATGACCGTAAGGAAGTGTTGGGGCTCGAGGACATTCCTATAGTCCAAGAGTTCCCGGATGTGTTTCCGACGGAGTTGCCCGGAATGCCACCGGATCGGGAAATAGAATTTGTGGTAGATTTGCTCCCGGGTACGGCGCCGATCTCTAAGGCCCCGTACAGGATGGCACCCGCGGAACTGAAGGAGTTGAAAGCACAATTGCAAGATTTAATGGACAAGGGTTTCGTAAAGCCAATTGTGTCACCTTGGGGAGCCCCTGTTCTATTTGTGAGGAAAAAGGACGGTTCGCTGCGGTTGTGTGTGGATTACCGCGAGTTGAACAAAGTGACCGTCAAGAATAAGTACCCGTTACCCCGAATTGATGACTTATTCGATCAGTTGCAAGGTTCTCGGGTATATTCAAAGATTGATTTGCAATCCGGTTATCACCAATTGAAGATCAAACCGGAGGATGTGCATAAGACCGCGTTTAGGACGCGGTATGGACATTATGAATTCACGGTTATGCCTTTTGGGCTTACCAATGCCCCGGCAGCGTTCATGGATTTAATGAACCGTGTGTTCAAACCACTATTGGATCAATTTGTGGTTGTGTTCATAGATGATATTCTTGTCTACTCTCGGAGTGAAGAGGAACATAGGGAGCACCTAAGGATTGTGCTTCAAGTTCTTCGAGAGAACAAGTTGTTCGCCAAATTGAAAAAGTGCGAATTCTGGATCCGTGAGGTTGCTTTCTTAGGTCACGTAATTTCCGCAGGAGGAGTATCTGTGGACCCTATGAAAGTAGAGGCAGTCAAGGATTGGCCTCGCCCGACCAATGTCACGGAGGTGCGAAGCTTTTTGGGTCTTGCGGGATACTATCGGCGGTTCGTGGAGGGATTTTCAAAAATCTCTGGTCCACTAACGCGTCTTACCCGCAAGGGAGCCAAATATATTTGGAGCGAGGAATGCGACCAAAGCTTTAAGGAGCTAAAGGAAAGGTTGACTTCGGCTCCGGTACTCGCCTTGCCGATTGCGGGGGAGGGTTATGTGGTGTATAGTGATGCATCACGTCGTGGTCTTGGGTGTGTGCTTATGCAAAGAGGACAAGTAATAGCATATGCCTCTCGACAGCTAAAGAGCTATGAGCAAAATTACCCCACCCACGACTTAGAGCTTGCGGCGGTGGTTTTTCGCACTCAAGTTGTGGAGACACTACTTATACGGGGAGCATTGTGAGGTTTACACGGATCACAAAAGTTTAAAATATTTATTCACTCAGAAGGAGTTGAACTTGAGGCAGCGGAGGTGGTTGGAGTTGATAAAAGATTACGACTTGACCATCTTGTACCACCCCGGTAGAGCCAATGTGGTGGCCGATGCGCTCAGTAGGAAATCCATGGAGAACTTCGCGATTGAGATGACGGGACAAATGCCGTTAATCAAGGAAATGGGCCGGTTTGACTTGGAAGTCGTGGCCCCGGGCGTCCCCGCTAAACTTATGAGTCTCGAGGTGTGGCCGACCTTGTTGGAGCAAATAAAGGAAAAGAAATCCGGTGATCCGGAGCTCCAAAAGGTGCGGGGTACTATCGAGAGCGGGCGCGCCGATGATTATCATGTAGATTCGATGGGCGCAATTCGATTTCGAAATCGATTGTGCGTGCCGAAAGTTGAGGACATTCGTAGGGAAATTGTAAAGACCGAGAATTTTACTATACAATTTAACCCTCCGTTGATGATGTTTATGTGTGTATTTTAATTACATAATTACTCGTCAAGTTTCGGGAGAAAATGATTTAAAATTAAAGAGTTACGCGATTTCGAAAATTCACTTAAGTGAATAGTAACTCTGGTTTTTCGGATAGGCCAATGATTAGAGATGGCTTCTGGAGTGTGTCGGACTCTGTTCATAGTGGTCCAATAGCCCATTTTCAAACGTTCGAATATTCTGGACTCAATGGCACTGACGGATTTTGGATTTGACGCACGGTTTCCGAGAAAAGCCTACTTTATGTTGAGGGACCAAATTGTAATTATACATGTGAACGGTAAAGGGGTTTATGGATTTGCGAATCGGCAATCAAATCGAACGAAACAAAATCGTGAACTCGATGTCTCGGTAGTGCTGAACGCGCTGGTGCAATCCGTTCGGAAATCTGACGGACGGATCTCGAGATTTTGCATGACTATCGAGGAGGGGTCGAAGTGATGTTTTCGAAATTCGTACAAACCCCTTATATTGTATGTACCGAATCGCATGAGACCGCACATGGAGGTGCGTACGCGTGTTTTACACATGCTGTGGAGAGCTTGGCTGTAAATTCTGAAGTTTGGGGGTGTTTGCTGCAAAATGACACCTTGGTATATATAGGTAACTAGGGTTTCCTCCTCCACGAACCCTAACCCTAGCATCTATCCCCTCCAAACTGAACCCAGCAGCCTCCCCTCCATCCTCTGCGCGCCGCGCGCCACTCCAGCCGCCAACGCCGGCGATCAAGCTCCGGCCGGCCAAGACAACCAACCACCTCCACAACCTCTCTCTCTCTTTCTCTCCATCTCTGCCCGGGAGTCACCTGAGGGAAGCAGGACCCTCGAGACTTCCTCTCTGCAGTTTCCCGACGTCCGGCGACCCCTGCCGGACCGCCGCCGCCGCTCCTGCACGCCGCCGCGACCGCTGGAGCCGATCTGCACCAACCTTGGTGCAGATCTGGCCGTGGGGGGCTCGGTCTCCTCCCCGCGCGTCGCCGCCGCTCGGGACCTGTCGGACCACCCTTATCCTACCTCAGGCGACCCGCCGCCGCCGCCTCGAGGTGCCCCGACGTCGGCCGTGACCGCTGGAACCACCCGAGCTCGAGCCCGAAACCTGTGCTGGTGCGGGTTGGACTAGCGTCGCCACCGCCGCCCTCCGCCGTCGACCAACCGGAGCGCCGGTCTCCCTGGCCCTCCCGCATCCGTCGTCTGCCGACGGGACCGCCGCCGGAGCCGCCGATCGCCGGGAGACGAAGGCTCGGCCTAGGGAACCACCCGAGCTAGGGCATCACCGTCGCCGCCTCCCGCCGTCGGCCACCGCACGCGCCGACCTCCCCTGACCGGAAGCAACCCTCTGCCGCCGGTGATCTCGCCGCAGAACTGCCGCCGGCCGTGCCCTAGCTCCCTCTGCCCGGTAAGCCCTAATTGCTACAGTCTGTGCATGGATCTGAGTTCGGGTCAATATTCCGATGATCCGGAGGCTGTTCTGATGCCTCCGGAGGTGAGCACGGCGATCGTCTGTCAGTGCCGAACGCGATGCTCACCTCCATTACGATCAGGGCCTCCCGGATCTGCGAAACAAGCGCGATCATCGTGCTGTGCGCGTGGTTCGCTGAAGTTCGCGTCGCGCCTGCGCGCTCCACAGTGTCCGGATGTGCTCCGAATTGTGAGCACGGCCTCCGACACGTCGAGACCTATCGGTGCGTGTCTCGGCTGACCCCGAAGACCCTCAGTTTGTCGTAACGACCCATAGTGTCCGATAAATCACATAAAATAATGTGATTTTATGGAAGGTTGAGGGCTTTTATGCAATTGTACACCGCGTAGGTCCTGTGGGCAGTAAGTATAGACTGTGTGTGACCTCTGGACTGATTGTCCAAGGTCCGACGTCTTTCACGAAAATCGAAGATCGATTTCTAGTGCGTTTTCCGATGAAATTCATCAGCGAAACTCAGATTTCGGTGTGGGATCGATTGTCACGACTTGCGTGACTTTTGGACTACTGCTGAGCCTTGTTGGCTGGTCTTGGGGACCGTCTCGAGTGTTCGGAGACGTCCGGTGAGCGGTAGTGGGTTCCGGTGTCGAAATCGACACTTTCGGGAATCCGGATCGGAACGATTGTCCGACGATGATCGTTTCGTTGTTTGATCTTGTGCTTGCTGCCAACACACCCAAACGGATGTGTTTCGGAGCAGCGGTTGACTCGTAGAGCGAGTTGGTGCCTTTCGGGACTTCTCGTGGGTCCCGAGGACATCCCGATACCTTTTCGGGATTTTTGGCGATTTACGGAGATCGGTTTGGGAAACCGAGTCTCGGGATTGTGGGATGTGTGCATGGGTCATGTATTGAGTCAGGTGAGATTTGTCCTTGACTCGGTGGGCCTATTGTAGGTCCGGTCGATTTGCGGAGCGTCTCGGATTCCGACGCGGTATTTTAGAGGTGGGTACTTTGATTCGATATTGACCTCGTGGTGTATGCTCGGTGACGTCCTCTCCACTCTCTTTTATATTCTCTGCATATTCTACTTGTGAGCTTGACACCCATTGACCTATGATTATTGCTCTACTTGTTTATATTCCAGTATTTATTATCATGATCTAGAAGTAGAGCGGTTTGACTATTGTGACCTATTTGGTCGGTTCTGTGGTCCTTGTGACTGGATGACCCATGTGGTCGGGTTGCCCTGCGGGGCAGGATTGCTGGTTTGTTGACGACAGACAGTTATTGATCATACTTGCATTGATCGCCACGGCTTAGGTGCATCTTCACGTACACCAGCGGTTTGGCCACCGCAAGAGGGTGTACTTTTCCGGAAAAGTGGTCGGTCGCCGACCCGTGGACCCGGTGGTGGTTTTCGCCAGGGACGTATGCCAGGGAGAGCCTTATGTGGCATTGCCTGAGGTCTTTAGACCGACACGGCGGTTGGATTGGGTATATTTGTGCTGTTCTTCCATTGATGCATTATTTATACAGTAGCTGTAGTTTATTTATCTTCTCCTCCACTTACTTGCATAGCTATTGTATTACTCTATTCCTTTCTGTTTCTTGTCTACCAGTGCAGTACCCACTGGGAGGGGGAGACATGTGTTCATGTTCTCACCCCCATTATCGTTTACAGGTGACTTGGGAGGAGAGGGTTGGGACGGTGCGCGAGGCACGACGGGCGAGTGACTCTTGGAGCCCGACTAGCTAGTGGTCTAGTTCTCCTACCCTTTTATTACTCGCATTAGATTTTGTGGTTCAGTGGAGTTGGATTATGGAACTTGATCTCTTGTGAACACTGTAATAAGTAACCTGACATGTTTTGTGGATTTTCGGAAAAATGGTGTCTCCTACCCATCGAGGTAGCGGTTTCAAAAAGGAAAACGATTTTCATACATTATGATGCTTAGTGTTTCAAAATAAGGTTCCTGTGTAGGGAAAATTATAACTGATAGATTATACTTGCTTTATGTATCGTGAATGTGTATAGTTGTGAGTGGATGAAATGTTTGTACATTGTATGTTGGGCGACGCCGTGCAAATACAGGGGAGACTCTGTCCGTGTGTCACGGAGTATCCCTGTATTTGTGGCGGTCTGTTGTACGTTCTTGGGGTCAAGATTTATAATAAATAAAAAAAAGGGCACTTTCCGCTGAACTCTGAGTTTTAAAATGCAGCCCGAGAATTTTTGGCTTATAAAAAGGGACCCCGGGGCGTGACAGAAATCTTGAAAGAAGCTCACACTTCTCCCTATGCGATTCACCCGGGCGGCACCAAAATGTATAAGGACCTCAAAGTGCATTATTGGTGGCCGGGGATGAAACTTGATGTGGGACGCTTTGTGGCACAATGCTTAGTATGCCAACAAGTAAAGGCCGAGCGTCGCTTTCCGGCGGGAAAATTGCAAGGATTGCCCATTCCAGTTTGGAAGTGGGAAAATATCGCGATGGATTTTGTTGTGGGCTTACCTCGATCGCTAGGTTGCCACGATGCGATATGGGTGGTGGTGGATCGTTTGTCAAAGTCGGCACACTTTTTGCCAATCCACACCACTTGGTCGGGAGACAAGTTAGCCCAAGTCTACCTGGACGAGATTGTGCGGTTGCACGGGGTTCCAACCTCGATTGTTTCAGATCGAGATCCCCGTTTCACATCGCATTTTTGGAAAAGCTTGCAAGAAGCTTTGGGTACACGACTCGATTTCAGTTCAGCATTTCATCCTCAAACTGACGGTCAATCGGAAAGGACAATTCAGATTTTGGAGCATATGCTACGAGCGTGTGTGATGGACTTCAAAGGAGCGTGGCCTACTCATTTGCCGATGGCTGAATTTGCTTACAATAATAGCTATCAAGCTAGCATCGGTATGGCACCTTTTGAGGTTTTGTATGGAAGAAAATGCCGCTCTCCTATTCATTGGAGTGAAGTCGGCGAGAGAAGGGTCTTAGGACCGGACGTGTTGCGTGAAGCGGAGGAAAAGGTCCGCTTGGCACGCGAACGCTTATCGACGGCGCAATCTAGACAAAAGAGTTATGCGGATCGACGTCGACGAGATTTGGAATTCGCGGTAGGAGACCGCGTCTTCTTGAAAGTATCACCCATGAGAGGGGTGAAGCGGTTTGGTATTCGGGGTAAGTTGAGTCCCCGTTACATTGGACCTTATGAGGTTTTGGAACGTGTGGGATCCGTGGCATATCGGCTAGCTTTGCCGCCAAAACTTGCGGGGGTACACAATGTGTTCCATGTATCGACCCTCCGCAAGTATGTATATGATCCGGCGCACGTCCTCGAGTATGTACCTATGGAACTTCATGAGGATATGACTTATGAGGAGTTCCCCTTGTGCATCATGGATCACGAGGTGAAAAGTTTGAGGAACCGTGAAATTCCTTATGTAAAGGTACAATGGACGAATCACGGTGAGCGCGAGGCTACATGGGAATTGGAAAACTCAATGAAAGAGCGGTTTCCTTACCTCTTCGCTGAGTCCAGCTGAGGTATGATTTTAGTTTCGCGGCCGAAACTCTCTTTAAGGGGGGTGGAATGTAGTACACTGAATTTCAGTGCATCGTACTGAACTTCTACAAATTGTAGAGTTCTAGTGAGAAAATGGCATAAGAGGCTATATGTGAGGCTTTGGCCAAGTTCGGGACTTGTGCGAAGTGTTTTCGGCGCAAAAGAGGCGTGAAAACGGACTTCGATAAGTTAAAACTACAGAATTGGTAAAGTCTGCACTGGATTCCGGTATGTGAACTCTAATACCGGAATTGGAGCTTGGTATACCGGTATGTGAAATGGTATACCGGAATGCCGTGTTGAAACCGAGAAACCTAGCTCTCGGGTTTGTGAATTTTTCGGGGTATACCGGTATGTGAAAATGGCATACCGGTATACTGTGTGCGAAACAGTGAAAGCAGCTCTCGGGTTCTGCGGAATCCCTGAGGTATACCGGAATAAACACCCGTATACCGGTATGCAAATGGGCATACCGGTATACAATGCCCAGAGTGGGCTGAGTGTTGTGTTGTGTGTGGAGAGGGGCATTTTGGTCTTTTCACATACGTGGGGGTATTTGAGAGGCTGGGAACACTCCCCTTTCACAGAGTTCTTCTTCCCCACTACTCCTCTCCCTCTCCTCTCACTTTCTCTCTCTAGAGATCTCTCCAAAAGCTTGGAGAAGTGGTGGATTGATCTTGGAAAAGGCTTCCAAAGTAGAAAAGAAGCTTCTTGGTGCAAGAAGAAGCTTGGGGATTTCGTGATTAAGGTTAGTACCTCACGTTTTGGGTTCAAACCTTGGATTTGATCCTTTGAAATGAGGTTTTTGGGAACCCTTGGCAATCTAAACCTCAAATGGAGGGAGATTGGCCACGAAATCTAGGATTTGGCTTGCATGCATGCAAACCCTAGGTAGAATGAGGGCTTTTGCAATGAAGGGTTCTAAAAATATTTGGACCTTCGATAATTGCAATTGAGGCATAGGAAATCATGTTAGAACACTTGATTTCCCATATTGAGATGGATTTAGGGTTCGTAATGAGTAACGAACCATTTTTCTTGTAGAAGCTTGGGTTGAAGCAAGAACTCAAGGCTTGGACACTTAGGAGCTTGAAGAGTACAAGAAATTGGAAGCTCTTAAGGTGGGTTTGTGTTTACCGAAGTGATTAGGTCACTTCCATGTCTAGGGTAATTATCCATTTAAAAATAAAATGGTATGTGTTGAGAACCCTAGCATTTTGCATGTTGGCAAAGGTAAAATCATGATAGGTAGAACAATGAACTCCTATTGCATGATGGATATTTCAAGTACAATTCAATTATTTATACTTGTTGCATGGTTGCATGTACGATTAAACCTAGTGTTATTGAACATAGGTTGGACATATGAGAATTTAACCTAGTGTCATTGAACATAGGTTGGACATGTGAGTATTTAACCTAGTGTCATTGAACATAGGTTGGACATGTGAGTATTGAACCTAGTGTTATTGAACATAGGTGAGGCATAGTGACTTGAACCTAAGATCATAAGAATTAGGTTGGCAAGTAATGTGAATGATTGGGATGTGCGACGATTTTGCTATCCCGGGTATGCGACGATTTCGCTACCTATGCCATGAGTTGGCGGTGATGATTGGGATGTGCGACGATTTTGCTATCCCGGGTATGCGACGATTTCGCTCCCTATGCCATGAGTTGGCGGTGATGATTGGGATGTGCGACGATTTTGCTATCCCGGGTATGCGACGATTTCGCTACCTATGCCAAGAGTTGGCGGTGATGATTGGGATGTGCGACGATTTTGCTATCCCGAGTGTGCGACGATTTCGCTACTCGAATTGGAGGTGACGATTTCACTCCTTAAATGTTGGAACTAATATGGTGAGACGGCGATTCCGAAACCATAAGTAAATGACAAGTAAAAGAACTTGGTCATTGTGAGACATAGGATGAACCTAGGAGAGAATGATAAATTATATTTCATTTGGTTGCATCCTTTATGTTTATTTACTAAGCATGTAAATAATTGTTGCATAGTTATATATGATCTAACTTATGCATATGGTGTTTCTTTGGACCTGGTGGGTCGAGCTTCTCTCTTGGGTGGCCTTACCCACTGGGAACTATGTTTATAGTTCTCACCCCCCATTTTCCAGGTCCTTCCGCGAGTGAGGCGGCGGAGCGAGGCAAGGGTTTGGCTCTTTAGATAGCGGCCCTTCCATTTTTGGTGATGCATAGAGTTGTACCCCTACTTTGGACTATGATAGCATAGGGGATTTTCATTCTTGTCTGAATGTTGTATATTTCATAGTTTTGGAACATGATGTATGGAATGAAAGTGAAAGAAAAGAAAAATTTGGACATGTATATTGTGCCTTGTGATGTAATAGAAGTAGAACTTCTTTATATTGATGCTTTCCTTGTGCAACTCTTGTACTCCGTTCCTAGTTGGGACATTGTGGATAAGCTTGTGTTGTGACGCCTTGGGCGGGTAGAAAGGACTCTATCCGTTCGGCGGGTCTGGGGCATGCGCCCGTGAGGTTATCCTTTCCACCTAGTTGGTGTTAAAGGGCCGGCGGGGCGTGACAGACCCAACCGAGTAAAGTAAACCCAAGTATACGCCAAGCACCCGCAGGTATATGATCGACACGACTGGGTCAACAAAGAATCACATGCCCTCGGCATCTCAAAGGATAATCAACAGGTATGACCCAATCCATGATTCTCATAAGGAATCACGTGCCCTCGGCACAATCAATGCTCCAGTGCTCACAATCAATCTCAACTCTATCACAAGAGGAGGCTCTCAACTCTACCACAAAGAGGAGGTACAACAACATAGCACGAGCCACAACATGATCACCTACACTACATGTACAACAACTGGTACAAAGGATATCAACAGGATAGGTGTAGGTCAAATCATGCAATAAGGATACAAGAAAATCATGCTCATATATATATCATTAGCATATCATGCACATGCAAATCTCAACCTAACAGGTCATATCTAACATAATCTCAGCATGTCATGCTATCATAATCCCAATAATATCACACTATCATAATCCAATACCATCATGCTATCATAATCCAATATCATCATATCATGCTAACATAATCCAACACTATCATGCTAACATGAGAATAAACACATAGGAGGAAGTCCACTGAATCTGGCAAACATCAACCCACCTCACTGTTACGGATTTTAGATTGGCATATTTCGTGAAGTGAGTCGGAGTCTTGAAGGTTCAAAGAAGAAGAGACGAAGTTTGAAGACTCGAAGACTCACCGTTTGAATTCACGATGCTTGGTAAGTTTAAATAATCTTGATGATGATTTATAATTATTTACAAGTGGTTGGAAGACATTAGAATGGATAAAAAGTGATTTAAAATATAAAAATGAGTTTTCCAACTTCCGAGGTCCGGACCCTGGAACATGAGGTCCGGAACCCGTAAGCAGGTTATGCTGGTTCGCAGACCCGGTCCGGACCCTGGAGGATGAGGTCCGGAACCCGTACGCCTCCCTGGCTGTCACGCAGGGAGGGTCCGGACCCTGAGGATGAGGTCCGGACCCTGAGGGCTGAGGTCCGGACCCCAGGCTGTTTCGCAGACCGGGTCCGGACCCTGATGGCTGAGGTCCGGACAATGAAACGCTTGGAGAGTGTCAAGGTCCGGACCCCATACCCGCGGTCCGGACCCCGACCCGTTGCGAAGTTTTGGAAAGTTATTTTTTTAATCCTACTTTGATTCTAATGTCTCTCAAACATGTAAATAAGATGGTATATTCCTTAAAATATCTTAGCAATCCTAATTTGGTTCCAAACCTTTCTAAAATCAGTTTTTCAATCCTAGTCGAAATCGGTTTGCTTTCAAACCTTTCTAAAAACTGTTTTTTAATCCTAATCTATTTCGGATTGCTTCTAACCTATAAATATGATGTGGGGGAGTCTCTAAAAAGTGGTGAATAACAGATTATCTTTTAGAAACCCTAGAAGCTTGTAGGTGACCGTTTTCCTCATCTTCTTCATCAAGCTTCTCTCAAATTGATTCATGGTGCTCTAATTCCGAATATTCTTTTAGAATCAATTTGAGGATTGCTTAGAGATTATTCCCACAGATTTTCAATGTTATTCTAAGCAATAAACCATCACCAACGTTTCATCATCAACGTTACTTGTTCTTGCTCGTGGATTCGAGTGGCGTCGTGGATTCGGCGTGATCAAGACTTTGTGGATTCGAAGTTGGACGGTTCGTGGATTCGGATCGTTGGTGCTCGTGGATTCGAGTGGGCGTCGTGGATTCGACGTGTTGTTGACTTCGTGGATTCGAAGTTGGGCGTCTCGTGGATTCGGGACGTGGCGTTCGTGGACTCGGACGTGGGGCGTGGACAACCCGTAAAGAGTGCGAGCTTGCCACGAGTACATGCTACAGATTCGAACGAACGAGGATTGGAAACCCCATGAGAGCTTTCTATTGCGCCTAAGAGTGCGAGCTTGCCACGAGTACATGCTCAGATTCGAACGAACGAGGATTGAAACCCCATGAGAGGCTTTCTATTGCGCCTAGAGTGCGAGCTTGCCACGAGTACATGCTCAGATTCGAACGAACGAGGATTGAAACCCCATGAGAGCTTTCTATTGCGCCAAAGAGTGCGAGCTTGCCACGAGTACATGCTCAGATTCGAACGAACGAGGATTGAAACCCCATGAGAGCGTTCTATTACGCCCAAAGAGTGCGAGCTTGCCACGAGTACATGCTCAGATTCGAACGAACGAGGATTGGAACCCCATGAGAGCTTTCTATTGCGCCTAAGAGTGCGAGCTTGCCACGAGTACATGCTCAGATTCGAACGAACGAGGCTTTCTATTGCGCCTAATAGTGCGAGCTTGCCACGAGTACATGCTCAAATTCGAACGAACGAGGATTGAAACCCCATGAGAGCGTTTGCTTGCGCCAATTCGAAGTACCAGGAACGAGAGGATTGAAACCCCATGAGAGCTTTCTATTGCGCCTAATAGTGCGAGCTTGCCACGAGTACATGCTCAGATTCGAACGAACGAACGAGGATTGAAACCCCATGAGAGCGTTCTATTACGCCCAAAGAGTGCGAGCTTGCCACGAGTACATGCTCAGATTCGAACGAACGAGGATTGAAACCCCATGAGAGCGTTCTATTCCGCCCGAAGAGTGCGAGGTTGCCACGAGTACACGCTCAGATTCGAACGAACGAGAATTGGAACCCCATGAGAGCGTTTCTATTGTGCCAAAGAGTGCGAGCTCGCCACGAGTACATGCTCAGATTCGAACGAACGAGGATTGAAACCCCATGAGAGCGTTCTATTCCGCCCGAAGAGTGCGAGGTTGCCACGAGTACACGCTCAGATTCGAACGAACGAGGATTGGAACCCCATGAGAGCGTTCTATTGCCCCTAAGAGTGCGAGCTTGCCACGAGTACATGCTCAGATTCGAACGAACGAGGATTGAAACCCCATGAGAGCGTTCTATTACGCCCAAAGAGTGCGAGCTTGCCACGAGTACATGCTCAGATTCGAACGAACGAGGATTGAAACCCCATGAGAGCGTTCTATTGCGCCAAAGAGTGCGAGCTTGCCACGAGTACATGCTCAGATTCGAACGAACGAGGATTGAAAACCCCATGAGAGCGTTCTATTGCGCCTAAGAGTGCGAGCTTGCCACGAGTACATGCTCAGATTCGAACGAACGAGGATTGAAACCCCATGAGAGCGTTCTATTGCGCCTAAGAGTGCGAGCTTGCCACGAGTACATGCTCAGATTCGAACGAACGAGGATTGAAACCCCCATGAGAGCGTTCTATTGCGCCAAAGAGTGCGAGCTTGCCACGAGTACATGCTCAGATTCGAACGAACGAGGATTGAAACCCCATGAGAGCTTTCTATTGCGCCAAAAGAGTGCGAGCTTGCCACGAGTACATGCTCAGATTCGAACGAACGAGGATTGGAACCCCATCGAGAGGTACATGCTCAGATTCGAACGAACGAGGATTGAAACCCCATGAGAGCGTTCTATTACGCCCAAAGAGTGCGAGCTTGCCACGAGTACATGCTCAGATTCGAACGAACGAGGATTGGAACCCCATGAGAGCTTTCTATTGCGCCTAAGAGTGCGAGCTTGCCACGAGTACATGCTCAGATTCGAACGAACGAGGATTGAAACCCCATGAGAGCGTTCTATTGTGCCAAAGAGTGCGAGCTTGCCACGAGTACATGCTCAGATTCGAACGAACGAGGATTGAAACCCCATGAGAGCGTTCTATTGCGCCTAAAGAGTGCGAGCTTGCCACGAGTACATGCTCAGATTCGAACGAACGAGGATTGAAACCCCATGAGAGCGTTCTCATTACGCCACGCCAAAGAGTGCGAGCTTGCCACGAGTACATGCTCAGATTCGAACGAACGAGGATTGGAAACCCCATGAGAGCGTTCTATTGCGCCTAAGAGTGCGAGCTTGCCACGAGTACATGCTCAGATTCGAACGAACGAGGATTGAAACCCCATGAGAGCGTTCTATTGCGCCAAAGAGTGCGAGCTTGCCACGAGTACATGCTCAGATTCGAACGAACGAGGATTGAAACCCCATGAGAGCGTTCTATTGCGCCTAAGAGTGCGAGCTTGCCACGAGTACATGCTCAGATTCGAACGAACGAGGATTGAAACCCCATGAGAGCGTTCTATTACGCCCAAAGAGTGCGAGCTTGCCACGAGTACATGCTCAGATTCGAACGAACGAGGATTGAAAAACCCCATGAGAGGTTTCTATTGAGCCCAAGAGTGCGAGCTTGCCACGAGTACATGCTCAGATTCGAACGAACGAGGATTGAAACCCCATGAGAGCGTTCTATTACGCCCAAAGAGTGCGGGCTTGCCACGAGTACATGCTCAGATTCGAACGAACGAGGATTGAAACCCCATGTGAGAGAGCGTTTCTATTGCTCCTAAGAGTGCGAGCTTGCCACGAGTACATGCTCAGATTCGAACGAACGAGGATTGAAACCCCATGAGAGCGTTCTATTCGCCCAAAGAGTGCGAGCTTGCCACGAGTACATGCTCAGATTCGAACGAACGAGAACGAGGATTGAACCCCCCATGAGAGCTTTCTATTGCGCCCAAAGAGTGCGAGCTTGCCACGAGTACATGCTCAGATTCGAACGAACGAGGATTGAAACCCCATGAGAGCTTTCTATTGCGCCTAAAGAGTGCGAGCTTGCCACGAGTACATGCTCAGATTCGAACGAACGAGGATTGAAACCCCATTGAGAGGTTACATGCTCAGATTCGAACGAACGAGGATTGAAACCCCATGAGAGCATTTCTATTCGCCCCAACGAACGAGGATTGCCACGAGTACATGCTCAGATTCGAAAGAACGAGGATTGGAACCCCATGAGAGCTTTCTATTGCGCCTAAGAGTGCGAGCTTGCCACGAGTACATGCTCAGATTCGAACGAACGAGGATTGAAACCCCATGAGAGCGTTCTATTACGCCCAAAGAGTGCGAGCTTGCCACGAGTACATGCTCAGATTCGAACGAACGAGGATTGAAACCCCATGAGAGCGTTCTATTGCGCCCAAAGAGTGCGAGCTTGCCACGAGTACATGCTCAGATTCGAACGAACGAGGATTGAAACCCCATGAGAGCGTTCTATTGCGCCAAAGAGTGCGAGCTTGCCACGAGTACATGCTCAGATTCGAACGAACGAGGATTGAAACCCCATGAGAGCGTTCTATTGTGCCAAAGAGTGCGAGCTTGCCACGAGTACATGCTCAGATTCGAACGAACGAGGATTGAAACCCCATGAGAGCGTTCTATTATGCCCAAAGAGTGCGAGCTTGCCACGAGTACATGCTCAGATTCGAACGAACGAGGATTGAAACCCCATGAGAGCGTTCTATTGTGCCAAAGAGTGCGAGTTTGCCACGAGTACATGCTCAGATTCGAACGAACGAGGATTGAAACCCCATGAGAGCGTTCTATTACGCCCAAAGAGTGCGAGCTTGCCATGAGTACATGCTCAGATACGAACGAACGAGGATTGAAACCCCATGAGAGCGTTTCTATTGCGCCTAAAGAGTGCGAGCTTGCCACGAGTACATGCTCAGATTCGAACGAACGAGGATTGAAACCCCATGAGAGCGTTCTATTGCGCCTAAAGAGTGCGAGCTTGCCACGAGTACATGCTCAGATTCGAACGAACGAACGAGGATTGAAACCCCATGAGAGCGTTTCTATTGCGCCTAAAGAGTGCGAGCTTGCCACGAGTACATGCTCAGATTCGAACGAACGAGGATTGAAACCCCATGAGAGCGTTCTATTGCGCCAAAAGAGTGCGAGCTTGCCACGAGTACATGCTCAGATTCGAACGAACGAGGATTGAAACCCCATGAGAGCTTTCTATTGCGCCTAAAGAGTGCGAGCTTGCCACGAGTACATGCTCAGATTCGAACGAACGAGGATTGAAACCCCGTGAGAGCGTTCTATTGCGCCAAAGAGTGCGAGCTTGCCACGAGTCCATGCTCAGATTCGAACGAACGAGGATTGAAACCCCATGAGAGCGTTCTATTGCGCCCAAGAGTGCGAGCTTGCCACGAGTACATGCTCAGATTCGAACGAACGAGGATTGAAACCCCATGAGAGCGTTCTATTGCGCCCAAAGAGTGCGAGCTTGCCACGAGTACATGCTCAGATTCGAACGAACGAGGATTGAAACCCCATGAGAGCTTTCTATTGCGCCTAAAGAGTGCGAGCTTGCCACGAGTACATGCTCAGATTCGAACGAACGAGGATTGAAACCCCATGTGAGCATTCTATTGCGCCTAAAGAGTGCGAGCTTGCCACGAGTACAGCTCAATTCGAACGAACGAGATTGCCACGAGTACATGCTCAGATTCGAACGAACGAGGATTGAAACCCCATGAGAGCTTTCTATTGCGCCTAATTGTGCGAGCTTGCCACGAGTACATGCTCAGATTCGAACGAACGAGGATTGAAACCCCATGAGAGCGTTCTATTACGCCCAAAGAGTGCGAGCTTGCCACGAGTACATGCTCAGATTCGAACGAACGAGGATTGGAACCCCATGAGAGCTTTCTATTGCGCCTAAGAGTGCGAGCTTGCCACGAGTACATGCTCAGATTCGAACGAACGAGGATTGAAACCCCATGAGAGGTACATGCTCAATTCGAACGTACATGAGATTCGAAAACCCATGAGAGCTTTCTATTGCGCCTAATTGCCCTAAGTGCGAGCTTGCCACGAGTACATGCTCAGATTCGAACGAACAAGGATTGAAACCCCATGAGAGCGTTCTATTGTGCCCAAAGAGTGCAAGCTTGCCACGAGTACATGCTCAGATTCGAACGAACGAGGATTGAAACCCCATGAGAGCGTTCTATTACGCCCAAAGAGTGCGAGCTTGCCACGAGTACATGCTCAGATTCGAACGAACGAGGATTGAAACCCCATGAGAGCGTTCTATTGCGCCAAAGAGTGCGAGCTTGCCACGAGTACATGCTCAGATTCGAACGAACGAGGATTGAAACCCCATGAGAGCGTTCTATTATGCCCAAAGAGTGCGAGCTTGCCACGAGTACATGCTCAGATTCGAACGAACGAGAGATTGAAACCCCATGAGAGCGTTCTATTGCGCCCAAAGAGTGCGAGCTTGCCACGAGTACATGCTCAGATTCGAACGAACGAGGATTGAAACCCCATGAGAGCGTTCTATTATTGCCCAAAGAGTGCGAGCTTGCCACGAGTACATGCTCAGATTCGAACGAACGAGGATTGAAACCCCATGAGAGCGTTCTATTGCGCCCAAAGAGTGCGAGCTTGCCACGAGTACATGCTCAGATTCGAACGAACGAGGATTGAAACCCATGAGAGCTTTCTATTGCGCCTAAGAGTGCGAGCTTGCCACGAGTACATGCTCAGATTCGAACGAACGAGGATTGAAACCCCATGAGAGAGTACAGTTGCTATTCAGATTCGAACGACGAACGAGGATTGAAACCCCATGAGAGCTTTCTATTGCGCCTAAAGAGTGCGAGCTTGCCACGAGTACATGCTCAGATTCGAACGAACGAGGGATTGAAACCCCATGAGAGCTTTCTATTGCGCCTAAGAGTGCGAGCTTGCCACGAGTACATGCTCAGATTCGAACGAACGAGGATTGAAACCCCATGAGAGCGTTCTATTACGCCCAAAGAGTGCGAGCTTGCCACGAGTACATGCTCAGATTCGAACGAACGAGGATTGAAACCCCATGAGAGCTTTCTATTGCGCCTAAGAGTACGAGCTTGCCACGAGTACAGGCTCAGATTCGAACGAACGAGGATTGAAACCCCATGAGAGATTGGTACATGCTCACGAGTACATGCTCGATTCGAACGAGGATTGAAACCCCATGAGAGCGTTCTATTACGCCCAGAGAGTGCGAGCTTGCCACGAGTACATGCTCAGATTAGAACGAACGAGGAATGAAACCCCATGAGAGCGTTCTATTGCCCCAAAGAGTGCGAGCTTGCCACGAGTACATGCTCAGATTCGAACGAACGAGGATTGAAACCCCATGAGAGCATTATATTGCGCCCAAAGAGTGCGAGCTTGCCACGAGTACATGCTCAGATTCGAACGAACGAGGATTGAAACCCCATGAGAGCGTTCTATTACGCCAAAGAGTGCGAGCTTGCCACGAGTACATGCTCAGATTCGAACGAACGAGGATTGAAACCCCATAAGAGCGTTCTATTGCGCCAAAGAGTGCGAGCATGCCACGAGTACACGCTCAGATTCGAACGAACGAGGATTGAAACCCCCATGAGAGCGTTCTCTATTGCGCCCAAAGAGTGCGAGCTTGCCACGAGTACATGCTCAGATTCGAACGAACGAGGATTGAAACCCCATGAGAGCGTTCTATTGCACCTAAGAGTGCGAGCTAGCCACGAGTACATGCTCAGATTCGAACGAACGAGGATTGAAACCCCATGAGAGCTTTCTATTGCGCCTAAGAGTGCGAGCTTGCCACGAGTACATGCTCAGATTCGTACGAACGAGGATTGAAACCCCATGAGAGGTACATGCTCAGATTCGATTCGAACGAGGATTGAAACCCCATGAGAGCGTTCTATTACGCCCAAAGAGTGCGAGCTTGCCACGAGTACATGCTCAGATTCGAACGAACGAGGATTGGAACCCCATGAGAGCTTTCTATTGCGCCTAAGAGTGCGAGCTTGCCACGAGTACATGCTCAGATTCGAACGAACGAGGATTGAAAACCCCATGAGAGCGTTCTATTCCGCCCAAAGAGTGCGAGCTTGCCACGAGTACATGTTCAGATTCGAACGAACGAGGATTGAAAACCCCATGAGAGCTTTCTATTGCGCCTAAGAGTGCGAGCTTGCCACGAGTACATGCTCAGATTCGAACGAACGAGGATAGAAACCCCATAAGAGTGTTCTATTGCGCCCAAGAGTGCGAGCTTGCCACGAGTACACGTTCAGATTCGAACGAACGAGGATTGAAACCCCATGAGAGCTTTCTATTGCGCCTAAGAGTGCGAGCTTGCCACGAGTACATGCTCAGATTCGAACGAACGAGGATTGAAACCCCATGAGAGCGTTCTATTGCGCCCAAAGAGTGCGAGCTTGCCACGAGTACATGCTCAGATTCGAACGAACGAGGATTGAAACCCCATGAGAGCGTTCTATTGCGCCTAAGAGTGCGAGCTTGCCACGAGTACATGCTCAGATTCGAACGAACGAGGATTGAAACCCCATGAGAGCGTTCTATTACGCCCAAAGAGTGCGAGCTTGCCACGAGTACATGCTCAGATTCGAACGAACGAGGATTGTAACCCCATGAGAGCTTTCTATTGCGCCTAAGAGTGCGAGCTTGCCACGAGTACATGCTCAGATTCGAACGAACGAGGATTGAAACCCCATGAGAGCGTTCTATTGCGCCAAAGAGTGCGAGCTTGCCACGAGTACATGCTCAGAATCGAACGAACGAGGATTGAAACCCCATGAGAGCGTTCTATTGCGCCTAAGAGTGCGAGCTTGCCATGAGTACATGCTCAGATTCGAACGAACGAGGATTGGAACCCCATGAGAGCTTTCTATTGCGCCTAAGAGTGCGAGCTAGCCACGAGTACATGCTCAGATTCGAAACGAACGAGGATTGAAACCCCATGAGATTGGCCCAAAGAGTGCGAGCTTGCCACGAGTACATGCTCAGATTCGAACGAACGAGGATTGAAACCCCATGAGAGCTTTCTATTGCGCCCAAAGAGTGCGAGCTTGCCACGAGTACATGCTCAGATTCGAACGAACGAGGATTGAAACCCCATGAGAGCGTTCTATTACGCCCAAAGAGTGCGAGCTTGCCACGAGTACATGCTCAGATTCGAACGAACGAGGATTGGAACCCCATGAGAGCTTTCTATTGCGCCTAAGAGTGCGAGCTTGCCACGAGTACAGCTCAGATTCGAACGAACGAGGATTGGAACCCCATGAGAGAGGTACATGCTCCGATTCGAACGAACGAGGATTGAAACCCCATGAGAGCTTTCTATTGCGCCTAAAGAGTGCGAGCTTGCCACGAGTACATGCTCAGATTTCGAACGAACGAGGATTGAAACCCCATGAGAGCGTTCTATTACGCCCAAAGAGTGCGAGCTTGCCACGAGTACATGCTCAGATTCGAACGAACGAGGATTGAAACCCCATGAGAGCTTTCTATTGCGCCAAAGAGTGCGAGCTTGCCACGAGTACATGCTCAGATTCGAACGAACGAGGATTGAAACCCCATGAAGGTAAGAGTGCCCACGAGTACATGCTCACATTCGAACGAACGAGGATTGAAACCCCATGAGAGCGTTCTATTACGCCCAAAGAGTGCGAGCTTGCCACGAGTACATGCTCAGATTCGAACGAACGAGGATTGAAACCCCATGAGAGCGTTCTATTGCGCCTAAGAGTGCGAGCTTGCCACGAGTACATGCTCAGATTCGAACGAACGAGGATTGAAACCCCATGAGAGCGTTCTATTGCGCCAAAGAGTGCGAGCTTGCCACGAGTACATGCTCAGATTCGAACGAACGAGGATTGAAACCCCATGAGAGCGTTCTATTGCGCCCAAAGAGTGCGAGCTTGCCACGAGCACATGCTCAGATTCGAACGAACGAGGATTGAAACCCCATGAGAGCGTTCTATTACGCCCAAAGAATGCGAGCTTGCCACGAGTATATGCTCAGATTCGAATGAACGGGGATTGAAACCCCATGAGAGCTTTCTATTGCACCTAAGAGTGCGAGCTTGCCACGAGTACATGCTCATATTCGAAAGAACGAGGATTGAAACCCTATGAGAGCGTTCTATTGCGCCCAAAGAGTGCGAGCTTGCCACGAGTACATGCTCAGATTCGAACGAACGAGGATTGAAACCCCATGAGAGCGTTCTATTGCGCCTAAGAGTGCGAGCTTGCCACGAGTACATGCTCAGATTCGAACGAACGAGGATTGAAACCCCATGAGAGCGTTCTATTGCGCCAAAGAGTGCGAGCTTGCCACGAGTACATGCTCAGATTCGAACGAACGAGGATTGAAACCCCATGAGAGCTTTCTATTGCGCCTAAGAGTGCGAGCTTGCCACGAGTACATGCTCAGATTCGAACGAACGAGGATTGGAACCCCATGAGAGCTTTCTATTGCGCCTAAGAGTGCGAGCTTGCCACGAGTACATGCTCAGATTCGAACGAACGAGGATTGAAACCCCATGAGAGGTACATGCTCAGATTCGAACGAACGAGGATTGAAACCCCATGAGAGCATTCTATTACGCCCAAAGAGTGCGAGCTTGCCACGAGTACATGCTCAGATTCGAACGAACGAGGATTGAAACCCCATGAGAGCTTTCTATTGCGCCTAAGAGTGCGAGCTTGCCACGAGTACATGCTCAGATTCGAACGAACGAGGATTGAAACCCCATGAGAGCATTCTATTATTACGCCCAAAGAGTGCGAGCTTGCCACGAGTACATGCTCAGATTCAAACGAGCGAGGATTGAAACCCCATGAGAGCTTTCTATTGCGCCTAAGAGTGCGAGCTTGCCACGAGTACATGCTCAGATTCGAACGAACGAGGATTGAAACCCCATGAGAGCGTTCTATTACGCCCAAAGAGTGCGAGCTTGCCACGAGTACATGCTCAGATTCGAACGAACGAGGATTGAAACCCCATGAGAGCTTTCTATTGCGCCTAAGAGTGCGAGCTTGCCACGAGTACATGCTCAGATTCGAACGAACGAGGATTGGAACCCCATGAGAGCGTTCTATTGCGCCAAAGAGTGCGAGCTTGCCACGAGTACATGCTCAGATTAGAACGAACGGGGATTGAAACCCGATGAGAGCGTTCTATTCTGCCAAGAGAGTGCGAGCTTGCCACGAGTACATGCTCAGATTCGAACAAACGAGGATTGGAACCCCATGAGAGCGTTCTATTGCGCCAAAGAGTGCGAGCTTGCCACGAGTACATGCTCAGATTCGAACAAACGAGGATTGGAACCCCATGAGAGCTTTCTATTGCGCCTAAGAGTGCGAGCTTGCCACGAGTACATGCTCAGATTCGAACGAACGAGGATTGAAACCCCATGAGAGCGTTCTATTGCGCCAAAGAGTGCGAGCTTGCCACGAGTACATGCTCAGATTCGAACGAACGAGGATTGAAACCCCATGTGAGCATTCTATTGCGCCTAAGAGTGCGAGCTTGCCACGAGTACATGCTCAGATTCGAACGAACGAGGATTGAAACCCCATGAGAGCTTTCTATTGCGCCTATTTAGTGCGAGCTTGCCACGAGTACAGGCTCAGATTCGAACGAACGAGGATTGAAACCCCATGAGAGGTACATGCTCAGATTCGAACGAACGAGGATTGAAACCCCATGAGAGCTTTCTATTGCGCCTAATTGTGCGAGCTTGCCACGAGTACATGCTCAGATTCGAACGAACGAGGATTGAAACCCCATGAGAGCGTTCTATTACGCCCAAAGAGTGCGAGCTTGCCACGAGTACATGCTCAGATTCGAACGAACGAGGATTGGAACCCCATGAGAGCTTTCTATTGCGCCTAAGAGTGCGAGCTTGCCACGAGTACAGGCTCAGATTCGAACGAACGAGGATTGAAACCCCATGAGAGGTACATGCTCAGATTCGAAAACGAACGAGGATTGAAACCCCATGAGAGCTTTCTATTGCGCCTAAGAGTGCGAGCTTGCCACGAGTACATGCTCAGATTCGAACGAACGAGGATTGAAACCCCATGAGAGCTTTCTATTGCGCCTAATTGTGCGAGCTTGCCACGAGTACATGCTCAAATTCGAACGAACGAGGATTGAAACCCCTTTAGAGCATTCTATTACGCCCAAAGAGTGCGAGCTTGCCACGAGTACATGCTCAGATTCGAACGAACGAGGATTGGAACCCCATGAGAGCTTTCTATTGCGCCTAATAGTGCGAGCTTGCCACGAGTACATGCTCAGATTCGAACGAACGAGGATTGAAACCCCATGAGAGGTACATGCTCAGATTCGAACGAACGAGGATTGAAACCCCATGAGAGCGTTCTATTACGCCCAAAGAGTGCGAGCTTGCAACGAGTACATGCTCATGTCACGCCCCGGGCTAGTTTAGATGCAGAAAACAGGTCAATTTTTTTTTTTTGAAAGTCTAGCCCGCGCAGTGTACAGACCCGCCACAAATACAGGCACCTCTGTCTACACGGACAGAGTCTCTCCTGTATTTGCACGGCGTACCAACAACATACAACAGAATCACAATCACATTTACATTCACAATAATCCATACAATACAACATAGAGTACATTTGCATTCAGCTATCCCTACATGCTTCTAAGCACTCCTTAAGCGAAGGATGATGCAATGCACAGTACAACAAGCATCTTATTAAAAGTGCTTCCCACTCGAAAGCTTTATTTTCAAACTCTAATAAGCATTAGAAGAATCCAAGAAAAACCTTTGAAAACTGTTCCCACACGGAACTTCATTTTGAAAATCAGCTACCACGAAGGGTAGACACCCACACGAAGAAATCGGAATCAGATGCTAATAATCAAAACTAAAACCCAATCTCATGCATAATAAGTCATCATCTCATACAAGTCATAAGCATTCAATATTGATCATCTAACTGAACCATATATATATCTATCTGACTACTAATGCAGATAAGAAAAACATAACCAGGGTGATGACCGCTAATGCAGTCTAGCTAGATCGTCCACGCATCGAACCACGAACTGGCTCTTCGCCCGATCCACCTGAAAAATAGGGAGTGAGAAACCACAACGAGGTTTCCCAGTGGGTACAACTGAGCCACAGGGGCATGTCGTATTCACTGAGAAACAAAGGAGGAATGATAACAATATAATCAGAGATCTACAATAGCTGTGTCAGTATGAACAAAACAAATAATCAAAACGCTACTGTACAGGAAAAACTAAGCTGTATATGCATCAATGGAAAGAAACTCCAAATACCCAATCTGGTGCTTGCCATATTGGTCCGCAGACCTCATGCGTGCTTGTCACTTTGCTTGCACCCGATCTAACTCATGCGCCCGCAGGTCGACTCATCCGGATAGTACACCTCTGATCGGTGGCCAAACCGAACTGGTGTCATGAATACACGCTGTGCAGTGACTGATCATGCGATATGCTCAATAAAAAGCCGGCAAGAAGCCGATATCTGGCCGAAGCCACAGGCGAAAGGAACGCCGCATCCTGATCAAATAGATCAAATCATAGTCGGCAAGAAGCCGATACCTGGCCGAAGCCACAGGCGAAAGGAACGCCGCATCCTGATCCACAGATCAAATCCAAGCCGGCAAGAGGCCGGTACCTGGCCGAAGCCACAACAGATCGAAACACACGACAAGAGAGTCGATGTGTTGCCTGGACAAGAAGTCCACAAATCATCACTGCTCTACATGTCCATGACCACAAATATACTATGCAAGTAAGGTAAGTATGAACGAATGCTGTAAAGAAGGAATCGACATGTAGAGCTATATCAAAGGAGGGACAGGGAATAGTGATACCGACTACTCCGTAGGCTCACCCACCTGTCGTACTCGCGTCGGGAACCTGGACGCGAAGCAGATCAACCGGACCTACGATAGGTCCACGAGTCAGAGACATGTCCCAAAGGACTCTACATATGCATCTCACACAAATCCAGACTCGGTTTCCCAAACCGATCTCCGTAAATCACCGGAACTCCCGAAATCGCACCGGGACGTCCCCGAGACACACGAATAGTCCCGCAATATACAGACTCAATCCACGAGTCAACCGCTGTGCCAAAACACATCCGTTTGGGTGTCTTGGCAGCAAGTACAAGATCAAACATCAAAATGATTATCGTCGGACAATCGTTCCGATCCAGGTTCCCGTAAGTGTCGATTTCGACACCGGAACCCACTGCCGCTCACCGGGCATCTCCGAAATACACGAGACGGCCGAGACAACCAGCCAACAAGGCTCAGCGGCAGCTCACAAGTCACACACATTGCGTCGAACATTTCCGAGCCGAAAACCGTGTTTCGCCGATGGATTTCGTCGGGAAACGCATAAGAAATAGATCTTCGATTTCTGCGAAAGACAACGGACCTTGGACAATCAGTCCAGAGGTCACCCAAGTCTACAATTACTGTCCACAGGACCCACCCGATGCATAATTGCATAAAAGTCCTCATACTTCTATAAAATCACATTATTTTATGTGATTTATCGGACACTATGGGTCGTTACGACGAACTGAGGATCTTCGGGGTCAGCCGAGACACGCACCGATAGGTCTCGACGTGCCGGACGCCGTGCTCACAACTGGGAGCACATCCGGACACTGTGGAGCGCGCGGGTGCGACGCGAACTACAGCGAACTATGCGCACTGCACGATGATCGCGCTTATTCCGCAGATCCGGGAGGCGCTGACCACAATGGAGGTGAGCATCGCGTTCAGCACTGACAGACGATCGCCGTGCTCACCTCCGGAAGCATCGGAACAGCCTCCGGATCATCGGAATATGGATCCGAACCTAGACTCATGCACAGACAGCATAAATTATAACTTACCGGCAGAGGGAGCTAGGGTACGGCCGGCGGCGGTTCTCCGGCGGACTCACCGGTGGCAAGGGGTTGCTACCGGTCAGGGGAGGTCGGCGCGTGCTGTCACGCCCCGGGTTACCTCTTCCCAGGCGCATGACCAGATCCGCCGCATACACAGTATCTCTACCATGTATACGAAGCGAAACAACATCCACAATCAAACACACATAGCTAAAGGTATCAACAGAGCTGCTATATAATATATCAAAAGATCACTGTACATACATCATCCATAACTCTCATATAAAACTATCATATACAGACTGATATCAACATCACACAGTATGTACAGACTCAACCATCTATCCAAAATGGGTATACCTCTAGCCAAATATCCGGGGAATAGCTCTACCCGACGGTCTCCTTTCCGCGCTCAGTATGCACGACTGGGGAAGAAGACTCTGCAAAAAGATGTCACCAATGGGTGTGAGAACTACTATCAATCAAGTAGTCCTCAGTGGGTACCGCCACCAGCCTCAGCGGTCTGCCCACTAAGTCCTCAATCTCAAGAGATATGAATAGAGCAATAAAAGAGTAGGAGATATACTACCACTACTATGCACAAAGCTCAACTGTCAGTATGAAATACCAATGAACTGAATATACCAAATGAGGACTAACATACACAATACAATACCTGCGAACCAGCTAGTACAGGAACCCCATCTGTACCTAGCTCTCGCCATACAATACCTCTCAATACAATACCATACCTCACAACACGATACCTGCGGCCTGATCATGCTCAACCCTCCAGGGAGCTGCTCAACCCTCCAGGGAGCCGACTAGTACAGGAAGCCCGTCTGTAACTAGCCCCTCGTACAACCCTCTGTACGGAACATGCCAACTTAGAGTGGTACTCGTGGGAGCGACCCAACCGAGCAAAGTACAACCATAGTATCCGCCAAGCACCCGCAGGTATATGATCGACACGACTGGGTCAACAAAGGATCATGTGCCCTCGGCACCTCAAAGAATAGTCAACAAGTAAGACCCAATCCACTGTGCCCTCGGCACCACAAAGGATAATCATCAAGTATGACCCAATCCATGCTCTCACAAAGAACCACGTGCCCTTGGCACAATCAATGCTCCAGTGCTCACAATCAATCTCAACTCTATCACAAGAGGAGGCTCTCGACTCTACCACAAAGAGGAGGTACAACAACATAGCACGAGCCACAACATGATGATCACCTACACTACATGCACAACAACTGGTACAAGGAATCAACAGAATAGGTGTAGGTCCAATCATGCAACAAGGATACAAAGAAATGCATGCTCATATACATATCATTAGCACATCTAAGATCATAACATGCCCATGCGGTCTATAGATCAGTCTCACCCTAACATGGCATCTCTAACATAATCTTAGCATGGCATACTATCATAATCCCAATATCATGATCCAATATCCACATATCATAATCCAATCATGCTAACATAATCCAAACAACATCATATCATATTATGCTAACATGAGATAAAACACGTAGGAGGAAGTCCACTGAATCTGGCAAACATCAACCCACCTGAAAAGCTAATCCAACCACGATGGGGAAAGAACAGTATCCTCAGATCCAACCCTCCAGATAACGCACTCCGGCAGCACCCCGATCTGTCAAAACCTCCAAGGAAACCGCTAACTCCAGCAGAATAACGGCTCGACACCAGATCAGATCAGTAGAGTAGAAGAGAGCAAGCAGGGTTACAAACTATGCCAACACATGGCCCTAAACCCACTTTCTCTCTCTAGAAATAGGGATCATACGAAGTGGAAATGCACCAAAAACCATCAGGGACTCGCCTATTTATAGGCTCCCAAAATTCCACTTTCGGGCGCCCACTTCCCAACTTCCGGGCGTCCGAAAATCTTGCCGTACAGGTGTCGTCGTGCGGTCAAGCGGTCGGTCGGCGGTCAGTAGGCGGTGGGGCGGTGTGTCTCCGGCGATCGACACGTGTCCTGCGTCGCGACACGTGGCCCTCCACGTCACAACTCAAACCGGATCCTCCGTCCGGGCGTCCGGATCCTCCGTCCGGGCGTCCGGATCCTGCGCCCAGATGCACAACTCGTCGGCCACAACCGGATCATCCACAAAGTGCAACGGGGTCCGGAACATTCGGGCGTCCACAACCTCTCTTCCGGGCGCCCGAATCCTGCCAAGTCCAAAAACCCTAATTCATGAAAATTCCCGAGTACTACACGTGCGGTGGCCGACGGCCGGAGGCGGCCAGAAGCGGCGGCGGTGATGCCCTAGCTCGGTTTTTACTCCAGGCCGAGCCTTCGCTTCCCGGCGATCGGCGGCTTCGGCGAAGGTCCCGTCGGCAGACGACGGATGCGGAAGGGCCAAGGAGGTCGGTGCTCCGGTTAGTCGACGACGGAGGACGGCGGTGGCGGCGCTAGCACAAACCGAGCCCGCACGGTTTTAGGGCTCGGGTTCTAACGGTCCAGCGGCCACGGCGGCGGCCGAGGTACTCCGAGGCGACGGCGGCGGGTTGCCTGAGGCCGGAGGAGAGCGGCCTGACAGATCCTGGGAGGCGGCAACGCGGGGAGATGGGACCACGCGGTTCTGGCCAGATCTGCACCAGATCTGGTGCAGACTGCTTCCGGCGGCCGAGGCGGCGCGCAGGGACGGCGACGACCGGCCAGAGGCTCGTCGGAGGTCCGGGGACGCCGCAGGGAGGGAGCCCGTAGATGTGGTTTCCCTCGGGTTGGTCCCTGGCAGAGATGGACAGAGGGAGGAGAATGGTGTGATGCCGGGGTTGCACCTTCTGCCGGCCGGAAACAGGGTCGCGGGCGGCGGCAGTCGCGCGCAGAGGGAGGAGCAGGAGGTGGGGATGTCGGCTGGGTGGCTGTGGAGGGAGGAAGAGGCCTAGGGTTAGGGTTTATGTAGAGAAAACCCTAAGACCACATGTATATACAAGTTGACAAATTGCAACTTAGCCCACCAACGCCAACTATTATCAGTTGAGTCCCTCACAGCGCGTGTATTTTCCGCGTAGGTACCTCCCTGTCCAATGTCGTGCAATTTGGTACATAAAATGTAGGGGGTTTTCTTGAAATACCAAAAGTGACATTTTAACCCTTCCTCGGAAAACGTTCTATATCTTACGATCCGTCCGTCAGATTTCCGAACGGATTGCGCCTGCGCGATGAGCACTGCCGAGGCATCGAACTCACAATTTTGTTTCCTTCGATTTGATTGCCGATTCGCAGATTAATAGACCCCTTTACCGTTCACATTTTTTAATTACAATTTGGTCCCTCAACCATCAAGTAGGCTTTTCTCGGAAATCGTGCGTCAGATCCAAATTCCGTCAGTGCCATCGAGTCCAGAATAATCGGACAGTCGAAAACGAGCTATTGGACTAATATGAACGGAGTCCGATACACTCCGGAAGCCATCTCTAATCATCGGCCTATCCAGAAAACCAGAGTTACTATTCATTAAGTGAATTTTCGAAATCGCGTAACTCTTTCATTTTAAATCATTTTTCTCCTGAAACTTGACGAGTGATTACGTAATTAAAATACACACATAAACATCGTCAACGAAGAGTTAAATTGCATAGTAAAATTCTCGGTCTTTACAGCTCAGATTCGAACGAACGAGGATTGGAACCCCATGAGAGCTTTCTATTGCGCCTAAGAGTGCGAGCTTGCCACGAGTACATGCTCAGATTCGTACGAACGAGGAATAAAACCCCATGAGAGCGTTCTATTACGCCCAAAGAGTGCGAGTTTGCCACGAGTACATGCTCAGATTCGAACGAACGAGGATTGGAACCCCATGAGAGCTTTCTATTGCGCCTAAGAGTGCGAGCTTGGCACGAGTACATGCTCAGATTCGAACGAACGAGGATTGAAACCCATGAGAGCGTTCTATTACACCCAAAGAGTGAGAGCTTGCCACGAGTACATGCTCAGATTCGAACAAACGAGGGTTGGAACCCCATGAGAGCTTTCTATTGCGCCTAAGAGTGCGAGCTTGCCACGAGTACATGCTCAGATTCGAACGAACGAGGAATGAAACCGCATGAGAGCATTCTATTGCGCCAAAGAGTGCGAGCTTGCCACGAGTACACGCTCAGATTCGAACGAACGAGGATTGATACCCCATGTGAGCGTTCCATTGCGCCTAAGAGTGCGAGCTTGCCACGAGTACATGCTCAGATTCGAACGAACGAGGATTGAAACCCCATGTGAGCGTTCTATTACGCCCAAAGAGTGCGAGCTTGCCACGAGTACATGCTCAGATTCGAACGAACGAGGATTGGAACCCCATGAGAGCTTTCTATTGCGCCTAAGAGTACGAGCTTGCCACGAGTACAGGCTCAGATTCGAACGAACGAGGATTGAAACCCCATGAGAGGTACATGCTCAGATTCGAACGAACGAGGATTGAAACCCCATGAGAGCTTTCTATTGCGCCTAATAGTGCGAGCTTGCCACGAGTACATGCTCAGATTCGAACGAACGAGGATTGAAACCCCATGAAAGCGTTCTATTGTGCCAAAGAGTGCGAGCTTGCCACGAGTACATGCTCAGATTCGAACGAACGAGGATTGAAACCCCATGAGAGCGTTCTATTATGCCCAAAGAGTGCGAGCTTGCCACGAGTACATGCTCAGATTCGAACGAACGAGGATTGAAACCCCATGAGAGCGTTCTATTGTGCCAAAGAGTGCGAGTTTGCCACGAGTACATGCTCAGATTCGAACGAACGAGGATTGAAACCCCATGAGAGCGTTCTATTATGCCCAAAGAGTGCGAGCTTGCCACGAGTACATGCTCAGATTCGAACGAACGAGGATTGAAACCCCATGAGAGTGTTCTATTGTGCCAAAGAGTGCGAGCTTGCCACGAGTACATGCTCAGATTCGAACGAACGAGGATTGAAACCCCATGAGAGCGTTCTATTACGCCCAAAGAGTGAGAGCTTGCCACGAGTACATGCTCAGATTCGAACGAACGAGGATTGGAACCCCATGAGAGCTTTCTATTGCACCTAAGAGTGCGAGCTAGCCAGGAGTACACGCTCAGATTCGAACGAACGACGATTGAAACCCCATGAGAGCGTTCTATTGCGCCTAAGAGTGCGAGCTTGCCACGAGTACATGCTCAGATTCGAACGAACGAGGATTGAAACCCCATGAGAGCGTTCTATTACGCCCAAAGAGTGCGAGCTTGCCACGAGTACATGCTCAGATTCGAACGAACGAGGATTGGAACCCCATGAGAGCTTTCTATTGCGCCTAAGAGTGCGAGCTTGCCACGAGTACATGCTCAGATTCGAACGAACGAGGATTGAAACCCCATGAGAGGTACATGCTCAGATTCGAACGAATGAACGAACGAGGATTGAAACCCCATGAGAGCGTTCTATTACGCCCAAAGAGTGCGAGCTTGCCACGAGTACATGCTCAGATTCGAACGAACGAGGATTGGAACCCCATGAGAGCTTTCTATTGCGCCTAAGAGTGCGAGCTTGCCACGAGTACATGCTCAGATTCGTACGAACGAGGAATAAAACCCCATGAGAGCGTTCTATTACGCCCAAAGAGTGCGAGTTTGCCACGAGTACATGCTCAGATTCGAACGAACGAGGATTGGAACCCCATGAGAGCTTTCTATTGCGCCTAAGAGTGCGAGCTTGGCACGAGTACATGCTCAGATTCGAACGAACGAGGATTGAAACCCATGAGAGCGTTCTATTACAACCAAAGAGTGAGAGCTTGCCACGAGTACATGCTCAGATTCGAACAAACGAGGGTTGGAACCCCATGAGAGCTTTCTATTACGACTAAGAGTGCGAGCTTGCCACGAGTACATGCTCAGATTCGAACGAACGAGGATTGAAACCCCATGAGAGCGTTCTATTGTGCCAAAGATTGCGAGCTTGCCACGAGTACACGCTCAGATTCGAACGAACGAGGATTGATACCCCATGGGAGCGTTCCATTGCGCCTAAGAGTGCGAGCTTGCCACGAGTACATGCTCAGATTCGAACGAATGAGGATTGAAACCCCATGTGAGCGTTCTATTACGCCCAAAGAGTGCGAGCTTGCCACGAGTACATGCTCAGATTCGAACAAACGAGGAATGGAACCCCATGAGAGCTTTCTATTGCGCCTAAGAGTGCTAGCTTGCCACGAGTACATGCTCAGATTCGAACGAACGAGGAATGAATCCCCATGAGAGCGTTCTATTGCGCCAAAGAGTGCGAGCTTGCCACGAGTACACGCTCAGATTCGAACGAACGAGGATTGAAACCCCATGTGAGCGTTCTATTGCGCCTAAGAGTGCGAGTTTGCCACGAGTACATGCTCAGATTCGAACGAACGAACGAGGATTGAAACCCCATGAGAGCGTTCTATTACGCCCAAAGAGTGCGAGCTTGCCACGAGTACATGCTCAGATTCGAACGAACGAGGATTGGAACCCCATGAGAGCTTTCTATTGCGCCAAAGAGTGCGAGCTTGCCACGAGTACATGCTCAGATTCGTACGAACGAGGAATAAAACCCCATGAGAGCGTTCTATTACGCCCAAAGAGTGCGAGTTTGCCACGAGTACATGTTCAGATTCGAACGAACGAGGATTGGAACCCCATGAGAGCTTTCTATTGCGCCTAAGAGTGCGAGCTTGCCACGAGTACATGCTCAGATTCGAACGAACGAGGATTGAAACCCATGAGAGCGTTCTATTACAACCAAAGAGTGAGAGCTTGCCACGAGTACATGCTCAGATTCGAACAAACGAGGGTTGGAACCCCATGAGAGCTTTCTATTGCGCCTAAGAGTGCGAGCTTGCCACGAGTACATGCTCAGATTCGAACGAACGAGGAATGAAACCCCATGAGAGCGTTCTATTGCGCCAAAGAGTGCGAGCTTGCCACGAGTACACGCTCAGATTCGAACGAACGAGGATTGAAACCCCATGTGAGCGTTCTATTGCGCCTAAGAGTGCGAGCTTGCCACGAGTACATGCTCAGATTCGAACGAACGAGGATTGAAACCCCATGTGAGCGTTCTATTACGCCCAAAGAGTGCGAGCTTGCCACGAGTACATGCTCAGATTCGAACGAACGAGGATTGGAACCCCATGAGAGCTTTCTATTGCGCCTAAGAGTGCGAGCTTGCCACGAGTACATGCTCAGATTCGAACGAACGAGGATTGAAACCCCATGAGAGCGTTCTATTACGCCCAAAGAGTGCGAGCTTGCCACGAGTACATGCTCAGATTCGAACGAACGAGGATTGAAACCCCATGAGAGCTTTCTATTGCGCCAAAGAGTGCGAGCTTGCCACGAGTACATGCTCAGATTCGAACGAACGAGGATTGAAACCCCATGAGAGCGTTCTATTGCGCCCAAAGAGTGCGAGCTTGCCACGAGTACATGCTCAGATTCGAACGAACGAGGATTGGAACCCCATGAGAGCTTTCTATTGCGCCTAAGAGTGCGAGCTTGCCACGAGTACATGCTCAGATTCGAACGAACGAGGATTGAAACCCCATGAGAGCGTTCTATTACGCCCAAAGAGTGCGAGTTTGCCACGAGTACATGCTCAGATTCGAACGAACGAGGATTGAAACCCCATGAGAGCTTTCTATTGCGCCTAAGAGTGCGAGCTTGCCACGAGTACATGCTCAGATTCGAACGAACGAGGATTGAAACCCCATGAGAGCGTTCTATTAGGCCCAAAGAGTGCGAGCTTGCCACGAGTACATGCTCAGATTCGAACGAACGAGGATTGAAACCCCATGAGAGCGTTCTATTACGCCCAAAGAGTGCGAGCTTGCCACGAGTACATGCTCAGATTCGAACGAACGAGGATTGGAACCCCATGAGAGCGTTCCATTGCGCCAAAGAGTGCGAGCTTGCCACGAGTACACGCTCAGATTCGAACGAACGAGGATTGAAACCCTATGTGAGCGTTCTATTGCGCCTAAAGAGTGCGAGCTTGCCACGAGTACATGCTCAGATTCGAACGAACGAGGATTGAAACCCCATGAGAGAGCGTTTCTATTGCGCCTAAGAGTGCGAGCTTGCCACGAGTACATGCTCAGATTCGAACGAACGAGGATTGAAACCCCATGAGAGCGTTCTATTATGCCCAAAGAGTGCGAGCTTGCCACGAGTACATGCTCAGATTCGAACGAACGAGGATTGAAACCCCATGAGAGAGCGTTCTATTGCGCCAAAGAGTGCGAGCTTGCCACGAGTACATGCTCAGATTCGAACGAACGAGGATTGAAACCCCATGAGAGCGTTCTATTGCGCCTAAGAGTGCGAGCTTGCCACGAGTACATGCTCAGATTCGAACGAACGAGGATTGAAACCCCATGAGAGCGTTCTATTACGCCCAAAGAGTGCGAGCTTGCCACGAGTACATGCTCAGATTCGAACGAACGAGGATTGAAACCCCATGAGAGCGTTTCTATTGCGCCTAAAGAGTGCGAGCTTGCCACGACTACATGCTCAGATTCAAACGAACGAGGATTGAAACCCCATGAGAGCGTTCTATTGCGCCTAAGAGTGCGAGCTTGCCACGAGTACATGCTCAGATTCGAACGAACGAGGATTGAAACCCCATGAGAGCGTTCTATTGCGACTAAGAGTGCGAGCTTGCCACGAGTACATGCTCAGATTCAATCGAACGAGGATTGAAACCCAATGAGAGCGTTCTATTGCGCCTAAAAGTGCGAGCTTGCCACGAGTACATGCTCAGATTCGAACGAACGAGGATTGGAACCCAATGAGAGCGTTCTATTGCGCCTAAAAGTGCGAGCTTGCCACGAGTACATGCTCAGATTCGAACGAACGAGGATTGAAACCCCATGAGAGCTTTCTATTGCGCCTAAGAGTGCGAGCTTGCCACGAGTACATGCTCAGATTCGAACGAACGAGGATTGAAACCCCATGAGAGGTACATGCTCAGATTCGAACGAACGAGAATTGAAACCCCATGAGAGCGTTCTATTGCGCCTAAGAGTGCGAGCTTGCCACGAGTACATGCTCAGATTCGAATTCGAACGAACGACGATTGAAACCCCATGAGAGCGTTCTATTGCGCCTAAGAGTGCGAGCTTGCCACGAGTACATGCTCAGATTCGAACGAACGAGGATTGAAACCCCATGAGAGCGTTCTATTACGCCCAAAGAGTGCGAGCTTGCCACGAGTACATGCTCAGATTCGAACGAACGAGGATTGGAACCCCATGAGAGCTTTCTATTGCGCCTAAGAGTGCGAGCTTGCCACGAGTACATGCTCAGATTCGAACTCAGATTCGAACGAACGAGAGATTGAAACCCCATGAGAGCCATGAGTACATGCTCAGATTCGAACGAACGAGGATTGAAACCCCATGAGAGCGTTCTATTACGCCCAAAGAGTGCGAGCTTGCCACGAGTACATGCTCAGATTCGAACGAACGAGGATTGGAACCCCATGAGAGCTTTCTATTGCGCCTAAGAGTGCGAGCTTGGCACGAGTACATGCTCAGATTCGAACGAACGAGGATTGAAAGCCCATGATGAGAGCGTTCTATTACGCCCAAAGAGTGCGAGCTTGCCACGAGTACATGCTCAGATTCGAACGAACGAGGATTGAAACCCCATGAGAGCTTTCTATTGCGCCTAAGAGTGCGAGCTTGCCACGAGTACAGGCTCAGATTCGAACGAACGAGGATTGAAACCCATGAGAGCGTTCTATTACAACCAAAGAGTGAGAGCTTGCCACGAGTACATGCTCAGATTCGAACGAACGAGGATTGGAACCCCATGAGAGCTTTCTATTACGCGTAAGAGTGAGAGCTTGCCACGAGTACATGCTCAGATTCGAACGAACGAGGATTGAAACCCCATGAGAGCGTTCTATTGTGCCAAAGAGAGCGAGTTTGCCACGAGTACATGCTCAGATTCGAACGAACGAGGATTGATACCCGATGGGAGCGTTCCATTGCGCCTAAGAGTGCGAGCTTGCCACGAGTACATGCTCAGATTCGAACGAACGAGGATTGAAACCCCATGAGAGCGTTCTATTACGCCCAAAGAGTGCGAGCTTGCCACGAGTACATGCTCAGATTCGAACAAACGAGGATTGGAACCCCATGAGAGCTTTCTATTGCGCCTAAGAGTGCGAGCTTGCCACGAGTACATGCTCAGATTCGAACGAACGAGGATTGAAACCCCATAGAGCGTTCTATTCGCCCAAAGAGTGCGAGCTTGCCACGAGTACATGCTCAGATTCGAACGAACGAGGATTGGAACCCCATGAGAGCGTTCTATTGCGCCAAAGAGTGCGAGCTTGCCACGAGTACATGCTCAGATTCGAACGAACGAGGATTGAAACCCCATGAGAGCGTTCTATTACGCCCAAAGAGTGCGAGCTTGCCACGAGTACATGCTCAGATTCGAACGAACGAGGATTGAAACCCCATGAGAGCTTTCTATTGCGCCTAAGAGTGCGAGCTTGCCACGAGTACATGCTCAGATTCGAAACGAACGAGGATTGAAAACCCCATGAGAGCGTTCTATTACGCCCAAAGAGTGCGAGCTTTTCCACGAGTACATGCTCAGATTCGAACGAACGAGGATTGGAAACCCCATGAGAGCTTTCTATTGCGCCTTAGAGTGCGAGCTTGCCACGAGTACATGCTCAGATTCTAACGAACGAGGATTGAAACCCCGTGAGAGCGTTCTATTACGCCAAAGAGTGTGAGTTTGCCACGAGTACATGCTCAGATTCGAAAGAACGAGGACTGGAACCCCATGAGAGCTTTTCTATTGCGCCCAAGAGTGCGAGCTTGCCGCGAGTACATGCTCATATTCGAACGAACGAGGATTGAAATCCCATGAGAGCGTTCTATTGCGCCCAAAGAGTGCGAGCTTGCCACGATTTCATGCTCAGATTCGAACGAACGAGGATTGAAACCCATGAGAGCGTTCTATTACGCCCAAAGAGTGCGAGCTTGCCACGATTTCATGCTCAGATTCGAACGAACGAGGATTGAAACCCATGAGAGCGTTCTATTGCGCCTAAAGAGTGCGGGCTTGCCACGAGTACATGCTCAGATTCGAACGAACGAGGATTGAAACCCCATGAGAGCGTTCTATTACGCCCAAAGAGTGTGAGCTTGCCACGAGTACATGCTCAGATTCGAACAAACGAGGATTGAAACCCCATGAGAGCGTTTATTAAGAGTGCGAGCTTGCCACGAGTACATGCTCAAATTCGAACGAACGAGGAATGAATCCCCATGAGAGTGTTCTATTGCGCCAAAGAGTGCGAGCTTGCCACGAGTACATGCTCAGATTCGAACGAACGATGATTGAAACCCCATGTGAGCGTTCTATTACGCCTAAAGAGTGCGAGCTTGCCACGAGTACATGCTTAGATTCGAACAAACGAGGATTGGAACCCCATGAGAGCTTTCTATTAAGAGTGCGAGCTTGCCACGAGTACATGCTCAGATTCGAACGAACGAGGATTGAAACCCCATGAGAGCGTTCCAAGCCCAAAGAGTGCGAGCTGGCCACGAGTACATGCTCAGATTCGAACGAACGAGGATTGAAACCCCATGAGAGCGTTCTATTGCGCCAAAGAGTGCGAGCTTGCCACGAGTACATGCTCAGATTCGAACGAACGAGGATTGAAACCCCATGAGAGCGTTCTATTCCGCCTAAGAGTGCGAGCTTGCCACGAGTACATGCTCAGATTCGAACGAACGAGGATTGAAACCCCATGAGAGCGTTCTATTACGCCCAAAGAGTGCGAGCTTGCCACGAGTACATGCTCAGATTCGAACGAACGAGGATTGTAACCCCATGAGAGCTTTCTATTGCGCCTAAGAGTGCGAGCTTGCCACGAGTACATGCTCAGATTCGAACGAACGAGGAATGAAACCCCATGAGAGCGTTCTATTGCGCCAAAGAGTGCGAGCTTGCCACGAGTACATGCTCAGATTCGAACGAACGAGGATTGAAACCCCATGAGAGCGTTCTATTGCGCCTAAGAGAGTGCGAGCTTGCCACGAGTACATGCTCAGATTCGAACGAACGAGGATTGAAACCCCATGAGAGCGTTCTATTGCGCCCAAAGAGTGCGAGCTTGCCACGAGTACATGCTCAGATTCGAACGAACGAGGATTGAAACCCCATGAGAGCGTTCTATTGCGCCTAAGAGTGCGAGCTTGCCACGAGTACATGCTCAGATTCGAACGAACGAGATTGAAACCCCATGAGAGCTTTCTATTGCGCCTAAGAGTGCGAGTACATGCTTGCCACGAGTAAACCCCTCAGATTCGAGCGAACGAGGATGCGAGCTTGCCAGAGTACATGCTCAGATTCGAACGAACGAGGATTGAAACCCCATGAGAGCTTTCTATTGCGCCTAAGAGTGCGAGCTTGCCACGAGAACATGCTCAGATTCGAACGAACGAGGATTGAAACCCCATGTGAGAGTTTTATTGCGCCAAAGAGTGCGAGCTTGCCACGAGTACATGCTCAGATTCGAACGAACGAGGATTGAAACCCCATGAGAGCGTTCTATTACGCCCAAAGAGTGCGAGCTTGCCACGAGTACATGCTCAGATTCGAACGAACGAGGATTGGAACCCCATGAGAGCTTTCTATTGCGCCTAAGAGTGCGAGCTTGCCACGAGTACATGCTCAGATTCGAACGAACGAGGATTGAAACCCCATGAGAGGTACATGCTCAGATTCGAACGAACGAGGATTGAAACCCCATGAGAGCGTTCTATTACGCCCAAAGAGTGCGAGCTTGCCACGAGTACATGCTCAGATTCGAACGAACGAGGATTGAAACCCCATGAGAGCTTTCTATTGCGCCAAAGAGTGCGAGCTTGGCACGAGTACATGCTCAGATTCGAACGAACGAGGATTGAAACCCCATGAGAGCGTTCTATTACGCCCAAAGAGTGCGAGCTTGCCACGAGTACATGCTCAGATTCGAACGAACGAGGATTGGAACCCCATGAGAGCTTTCTATTGCGCCTAAGAGTGCGAGCTTGGCACGAGTACATGCTCAGATTCGAACGAACGAGGATTGAAACCCATGAGAGCGTTCTATTACAACCAAAGAGTGAGAGCTTGCCACGAGTACATGCTCAGATTCGAACAAACGAGGGTTGGAACCCCATGAGAGCTTTCTATTGCGCCTAAGAGTGCGAGCTTGCCACGAGTACATGCTCAGATTCGAATGAACGAGGAATGAAACCCCATGAGAGCGTTCTATTGCGCCAAAGATTGCGAGCTTGCCACGAGTACACGCTCAGATTCGAACGAACGAGGATTGATACCCCATGGGAGCGTTCCATTGCGCCTAAGAGTGCGAGCTTGCCACGAGTACATGCTCAGATTCGAACGAATGAGGATTGAAACCCCATGTGAGCGTTCTATTACGCCCAAAGAGTGCGAGCTTGCCACGAGTACATGCTCAGATTCGAACAAACGAGGATTGGAACCCCATGAGAGCTTTCTATTGCGCCTAAGAGTGCGAGCTTGCCACGAGTACATGCTCAGATTCGAACGAACGAGGAATGAATCCCCATGAGAGCGTTCTATTGCGCCAAAGAGTGCGAGCTTGCCACGAGTACATGCTCAGATTCGAATGAACGAGGATTGGAACCGCATGAGAGCTTTCTATTGCGCCTAAGAGTGCGAGCTTGCCACGAGTACATGCTCAGATTCGAACGAACGAGGATTGAAACCCCATGAGAGCGTTCTATTATACCCAAAGAATGCGAGCTTGCCACGAGTACATGCTCAGATTCGAACGAACGAGGATTGAAACCCCATGAGAGCGTTCTATTGCGCCTAAGAGTGCGAGCTTGCCACGAGTACAAGCTCAGATTCGAACGAACGAGGAATTGAAAACCCCATGAGAGCGTTCTATTACGCCCAAAGAGTGCGAGCTTGCCACGAGTACATGCTCAGATTCGAACGAACGAGGGATTGGAAACCCCATGAGAGCTTTCTATTGCGCCTAAGAGTGCGAGCTTGCCACGAGTACATGCTCAGATTCGAACGAACGAGGATTGAAACCCCATGAGAGCGTTCTATTACACCCAAAGAGTGAGAGCTTGCCACGAGTACATGCTCAGATTCGAACGAAACGAGGGTTGAAACCCCATGAGAGCTTTCTATTGCGCCTAAGAGTGCGAGCTTGCCACGAGTACATGCTCAGATTCGAACGAACGAGGAATTGAAACCCCATGAGAGCGTTCTATTGCGCCAAAGAGTGCGAGCTTGCCACGAGTACATGCTCAGATTCGAACGAACGAGGGATTGAACCCCATGAGAGGGTTCTATTACGCCCTAAGAGTGCGAGCTTGCCACGAGTACATGCTCAGATTCGAACGAACGAGGATTGAAACCCCATGTGAGCGTTCTATTACGCCCAAAGAGTGCGAGCTTGCCACGAGTACATGCTCAGATTCGAACGAACGAGGATTGGAACCCCATGAGAGCTTTCTATTGCGCCTAAGAGTGCGAGCTTGCCACGAGTACATGCTCAGATTCGAACGAACGAGGATTGAAACCCCATGAGAGCGTTCTATTACGCCCAAAGAGTGCGAGCTTGCCACGAGTACTTGCTCAGATTCGAACGAACGAGGATTAAAACCCCATGAGAGCGTTCTATTGCGCCAAAGAGTGCGAGCTTGCCACGAGTACACAACTCAGATTCGAACGAACGAGGATTAAAACCCCATGTGAGCATTCTATTGCGCCCAAAGAGTGCGAGCTTGCCACGAGTACATGCTCAGATTCGAACGAACGAGGATTGGAACCCCATGAGAGCTTTCTATTGCGCCTAAAGAGTGCGAGCTTGCCACGAGTACATGCTCAGATTCGAACGAACGAGGATTGAAACCCCATGAGAGCGTTCTATTACGCCCAAAGAGTGCGAGCTTGCCACGAGTACATGCTCAGATTCGAACGAACGAGGATTGGAACCCCATGAGAGCTTTCTATTGCGCCTAAGAGTGCGAGCTTGCCACGAGTACATGCTCAGATTCGAACGAACGAGGATTGAAACCCCATGAGAGCATTCTATTGTGCCAAAGAGTGCGAGCTTGCCACGAGTACATGCTCAGATTCGAACGAACGAGGATTGAAACCCCATGAGAGCGTTCTATATTACGCCCAAAGAGTGCGAGCTTGCCACGAGTACATGCTCAGATTCGAACGAACGAGGATTGAAACCCCATGAGAGCGTTCTATTGCGCCAAAGAGTGCGAGCTTGCCACGAGTACATGCTCAGATTCGAACGAACGAGGATTGAAACCCCATGTGAGCGTTCTATTACGCCTAAGAGTGCGAGCTTGCCACGAGTACATGCTCAGATTCGAACGAACGAGGATTGGAACCCCATGAGAGATTTCTATTGCGCCTATTAGTGCGAGCTTGCCACGAGTACAGGCTCAGATTCGAACGAACGAGGATTGAAAGCCCATGAGAGCGTTCTATTATGCCCAAAGAGTGCGAGCTTGCCACGAGTACATGCTCAGATTCGAACGAACGAGGATTGAAACCCCATGAGAGCGTTCTATTGTGCCAAAGAGAGCGAGTTTGCCACGAGTACATGCTCAGATTCGAACGAACGAGGATTGAAACCCCATGTGAGCGTTCTATTGCGCCTAAGAGTGCGAGCTTGCCACGAGTACATGCTCAGATTCGAACGAACGAGGATTGAAACCCCATGAGAGCGTTCTATTACGCCCAAAGAGTGCGAGCTTGCCACGAGTACATGCTCAGATTCGAACGAACGAGGATTGAAACCCCATGAGAGCTTTCTATTGCGCCTAAGAGTGCGAGCTTGCCACGAGTACATGCTCAGATTCGAACGAACGAGAATTGAAACCCTATGAGAGCGTTCTATTGCACCAAAGAGTGCGAGCTTGCCACGAGTACATGCTCAGATTCGAACGAACGAACGAGATTGATTGAAACCCCATGAGAGCGTTCTATTGCGCCTAAGAGTGCGAGCTTGCCACGAGTACATGCTCAGATTCGAACGAACGAGGATTGAAACCCCATGAGAGCGTTCTATTACGCCCAAAGAGTGCGAGCTTGCCACGAGTACATGCTCAGATTCGAACGAACGAGGATTGAAACCCCATGAGAGCATTCTATTGCGCCTAAGAGTGCGAGCTTGCCACGAGTACATGCTCAGATTCGAACGAACGAGGATTGGAACCCCATGAGAGCTTTCTATTGCGCCTAAGAGTGCGAGCTTGCCACGAGTACATGCTCAGATTCGAACGAACGAGGATTGAAACCCCATGCCCTAGAGAGTACATGCTCAGATTCGAATTCGAACGAACGAGGATTGAAACCCCATGAGAGCTTTCTATTGCGCCTAAGAGTGCGAGCTTGCCACGAGTACATGCTCAGATTCGAACGAACGAGGATTGAAACCCCATGAGAGCGTTCTATTACGCCCAAAGAGTGCGAGCTTGCCACGAGTACATGCTCAGATTCGAACGAACGAGGATTGAAACCCATGAGAGCTTTCTATTGCGCCTAAGAGTGCGAGCTTGCCACGAGTACATGCTCAGATTCGAACGAACGAGGATTGAAACCCATGAGAGCGTTCTATTACACCCAAAGAGTGAGAGCTTGCCACGAGTACATGCTCAGATTCGAACAAACGAGGATTGGAACCCCATGAGAGCTTTCTATTGCGCCTAAGAGTGCGAGCTTGCCACGAGTACATGCTCAGATTCGAACGAACGAGGATTGAAACCCCATGAGAGCGTTCTATTGCGCCAAAGAGTGCGAGCTTGCCACGAGTACATGCTCAGATTCGAACGAACGAGGAATGAAACCCCATGAGAGCGTTCTATTGCGCCAAAGAGTGCGAGCTTGCCACGAGTACACGCTCAGATTCGAACGAACGAGGATTGAAACCCCATGTGAGCGTTCTATTACGCCCAAAGAGTGCGAGCTTGCCACGAGTACATGCTCAGATTCGAACGAACGAGGATTGGAACCCCATGAGAGCTTTCTATTGCGCCTAAGAGTGCGAGCTTGCCACGAGTACATGCTCAGATTCGAACGAACGAGGATTGAAACCCCATGAGAGCGTTCATGCTCAGATTCGAACGAACCACGAGTACATGCTCTCAATTCGAACGAACGAGGATGAAACCCCATGAGCTTTCTATTGCGCCTAATAGTGCGAGCTTGCCACGAGTACATGCTCAGATTCGAACGAACGAGGATTGAAACCCCATGAGAGCGTTCTATTGTGCCAAAGAGTGCGAGCTTGCCACGAGTACATGCTCAGATTCGAACGAACGAGGATTGAAACCCCATGAGAGCGTTCTATTATGCCCAAAGAGTGCGAGCTTGCCACGAGTACATGCTCAGATTCGAACGAACGAGGATTGAAACCCCATGAGAGCGTTCTATTGTGCCAAAGAGTGCGAGTTTGCCACGAGTACATGCTCAGATTCGAACGAACGAGGATTGAAACCCCATGAGAGCGTTCTATTATGCCCAAAGAGTGCGAGCTTGCCACGAGTACATGCTCAGATTCGAACGAACGAGGATTGAAACCCCATGAGAGCGTTCTATTGTGCCAAAGAGTGCAAGTTTGCCACGAGTACATGCTCAGATTCGAACGAACGAGGATTGAAACCCCATGAGAGCGTTCTATTACAACCAAAGAGTGAGAGCTTGCCACGAGTACATGCTCAGATTCGAACAAACGAGGGTTGGAACCCCATGAGAGCTTTCTATTGCGCCTAAGAGTGCGAGCTTGCCACGAGTACACGCTCAGATTCGAACGAACAAGGATTGAAACCCCATGTGAGCGTTCTATTGCGCCTAAGAGTGCGAGCTTGCCACGAGTACATGCTCAGATTCGAACGAACGAGGATTGAAACCGCATGGGAGCATTCTATTACGCCCAAAGAGTGCGAGCTTGCCACGAGTACATGCTCAGATTCGAACAAACGAGGATTGGAACCCCATGAGAGCTTTCTATTGCGCCTAAGAGTGCGAGCTTGCCACGAGTACATGCTCAGATTCGAACGAACGAGGATTGAAACCCCATGAGAGGTACATGCTCAGATTCGAACGAACGAGGATTGAAACCCCATGAGAGCGTTCTATTACGCCCAAAGAGTGCGAGCTTGCAACGAGTACATGCTCAGATTCGAACGAACGAGGATTGGAACCCCATGAGAGCTTTCTATTGCGCCTAAGAGTGCGAGCTTGCCACGAGTACATGCTCAGATTCGTACGAACGAGGAATAAAACCCCATGAGAGCGTTCTATTACGCCCAAAGAGTGCGAGTTTGCCACGAGTACATGCTCAGATTCGAACGAACGAGGATTGGAACCCTATGAGAGCTTTCTATTGCGCCTAAGAGTGCGAGCTTGACTGAAATTTTTCTTCAGTAATTACAATATCATCTCATCTCATAGCCGAGTACTTATATGTAAAACTTTATGAATAACTGAAACTAAAGTTCATTCGTTAATAGACCGAAACTTTATGTCTATTTAAACGGTCCCAACACAGCTGCATCAAACTTTAACTTTATTGAAAGAAATTAAAATGTTATAATTCTTATACATCAAAAGAACTAATCACAAATCCATACTGCTAACATGATCTTTATATGACCCAGGTGTTAGCCCCCTTGGTCATGGGTCCTGCAATCATACACTTGGTACTGATGTATTCAATTGTAACACCAACCTCATCTATGATCTGCTCTCTCACAAACAAGAAATTGGTGTCCAAGTATTTACACCCCGCTGTAATCTTGTTGTTATTGGCAAAGAAACTGTCAGCTGACTATCACAGAAAATTTTTATGGACGAGCAATAAAGTCCATAATCTTTAGTCTGTGATAAATTCCTAAAGGCCAAATAGCTCGCAGGGACGAACGAGGAGTGAGGAACCATCCATGACAGATAATCCAACCCCACACCACTCCCCAATCAAACAGCCCACAAACCCACAAAACGCCACCTCCTCCAAAACCAACCCCAACCCACCCACAGCCACAAACAGAAAACACCAACAAAACCCACTGAAAAAAAAAAAAAAACAAAAACAAAAAAAAAAACACAACACAAAAAAAAAACAAAACCCAAAAAAAAAAATTACTCCCACTAACCTTTAGAAAATACATTGATCAACAATCTTTTTCTTAAAATCAAAGGTTAAAATAGTTTGTTTAAACATCAAATACCATTGTCGAGAGGCCTGCTTTAGTCTATATATTGATTTCCTTTAATTTGCATACAGTGCTCCTTTACCTTTTGCGAAGAATCCTTCAGGCTGATTCATATACACCTCTTCATAGAGATGTCTCCACATTTAGAAAGCAGATGTCATTATCGATGATAGGTGAGCGCGCGCATCACTTGTGGTTCCAAAATAACTTTTTCTTCCACTGGAACACACCATCAAATTGTGAGTGACACTCTAGTGGTCTATCCTTGTACAGAATCTGAATGTGTCACTTAAATTTTCCAAATCCGAGGTTCAGAGCCCCAACAACTTGTACCATCCTCATAAATCGTGCTGTTTTTAGTTGACGAGAGCATTCTATATAGGAAAGCGATGGACATAACACTATACCCTTTGGACCTTTCTGGAAATAACTAATAAAATATCCGATTGATACGAGATCAATTACTATATTTGTTTTTGGCCTCAGCTGACAACCGCATTATAAAAATGTCTTAAACTGGGTTCCTACCTGTCCAATCAGCTCAAAAGGAGTTTTAGAGACAAAGCCTTAGTAGGGACCACGATTAAGAATATATAGGGAAGTTTTGAATGCCTCACCCCCACAATGATATCGAAAGGGTAGAATTACTGATCATCGGGGGCTCCTGGATGCAGAAGATTAATTAATATGGCGCGGTTTCCGTACTCAGTTTCAGCTACATACACCATCGATCAGGTGTCCCTAGGCATGTGTACTGTGGAACAATTCGCCACCTGCTTCAACAATGGCGAATCTTAGCAAAAGGCCCAGATCACTAACTGGCCTTAACTCCTGTATTGTCAACCAAAAGATTCACCCACCCCTTACATCTGATCTGACAACTTATCTGTGTTAATCTACTTTCCCCGAGTTGACATCTTACTTGTCCTTAACTTCTAGCCTGATATATGCCTTAAAGAGTTGTATATAATCAGCTTCAGATTTTTCTTGTCACTTGTACAATAGAGCAAGTAGAGATAGCCATATCGAGAGTAGTTATTAGTAAATGTGATAAAATATTTATGACCAGATAATTGAAGGAGGAAGAGGTCCGGCAAATATCGGTATAATTCAGCTCTAATGATCCATCACATCTTTAGCCTTTAGAGGAAAGTTTTGGTCTGTCTCACCCTTTATGCAGTCCACACCACATTCGAAAGTAGAGTAAGTCGAAGATTGTCTAAAAATTGCCTTCTTTAATTAACCTTTGGATCCTCTTTTTCAAAATGTGCCTAAAAAGGGAACAAATAAAGAGAGACAGGAGAAGGAAACGGAGGATGACTGTATGGTACCAGGAAAAGACTCACCACATATGCCATAACATGGATGACCTTTCATTATTAATGCCACGTTTTGATTTTCCCAACATTTACGTGCAATGGTAAGAGGATTTCACTATATGAATGATCTAATGATCCTTTATTATATATTTTTTTTTCAAAATACCAGAGCCACACTATCACAGATCTGTATGATAAAATGAAAAGGCTTATTATCAAAACTGAAATTGTATCCCAGATCCCACAAGTTATTCGAAATAAGAAAATTAAGTTCTTAGAAAAAAATGGAACATAAAATGTATCACTTAAATCCAAAAATATGACCAGCAAAAGAACTAATCTAAATGTACCTACAAATTCTCTTTTGGTTGGATTTCCTTCAGCAGTGTAGATAGTGGCATCATCTTTACTGGAGTATTCTGGCGATTTTGAAATTCATACACGGAATTGCCACGTGGCATGTGGCACCAGAGGTCATCCACCAACTATTAGAAGAACAGAACTGAAATGCAACCAAGCAACAAAACCAAAAACTTAATCCTTATGCTGGACAATCGATACTTTGGCAGTCCTTCCTTTAAATGACCTATTTGTATCGGGGTTACAAAAGCAGCACTCAGGAGTGCTAATTATATGTGATTGACCTTGCGAACCAAATGGACATCCATTGTTCTTTCCTTTTGGAGCCATTTCTTGCCATTATCATTCTTAGCGCGCTTTATTTGTCTCCTTTCGGAAACAAAGTTAACTGTATTTTATTTCTCTTGCAGTCAGTCTGCCTTCCTTTGCGCACACATGGTCAATAATTCATTAATCGACCAATTATCTTTATGCGTGTTATAAGAGATCCTGAAATGGTCCCGTATTCAGATGGGCAAAGAGTTCAAAATAAAGTGCACTAAGAATAATCAGAGATGGTTACTTCAAGTGTAGTGCGCTGCGCTGCAATATCTCGCATTTTCCATAATATGCTCGCGAATCAAAAAAAAGGGCGAAAAGAGGCGAGCCATTCCCGAATAATTAGAACATATTAAGTGTAAGAACAGAAATTACCAACAGAACAAAAATGGAGTCAAAACGAAAAAACTAAAATGCATGTTTATCAATAAATACCACAACCAAAAATTTGTCCACACAGTGTACCTGCACCAAAATACACCTTATATGACACACAACACCTCCTTTGGGAGCACGAATTATGAACATAAATATTTTTTCTTTCTTATATCATAATACTTTATGATGACATCGTAACCCCGCCTTTGAGAGCAGAGTTACAAACATAAAAATGCAATCTCTTTATCAAGATTAATTTTTAACTTTCTGCAGGACTTTGATAATTACAGTTTTTTACATGAAGAAATTGTCAGATATGGCCAGGCAAATTTCTCCAAACAAGTTACAAGAAAAATTTACCAACCTACACCACCCATGAACCTACATGTCAAGACCTACCTTTGGAGCAACAAATATAAAATTTAGGGTGCAATTTTTGCATGCACATCTTTAAAGCATTGATTTAACCCTTTCTTCTGGGTCGGGGCCGCTTTGGCTTGCACCCGAACAGTCGAAGCAATAAAATTAAATCAACTTAGTACTGCATATTTAACATAAAAATTAACCTGAAATGCGCTGCTTTAAAGTAAATTAAATTATTATTTCTTTTAGTATAGGGCCGGCTTTGGCTTGCACCCTAACCATCAGAAATAATAAATCAATTAACTTAGGCGCCGAATCTTAAATGAATGCTAGGAAATAAATATGAATTATTTAATTTTTCATGTTACATCCGGTCAAAATAAGAATAATGATAGCGATAAATTAAAACAAAATATCGCAATTAAACTTTATATATTCTTATTTGACCCAAACACAAGGTACTTTATAATAAGTAAACATTGTATTCAAAATTAAGAATTCCATGTGAGCAAAACTTTTATACTCACTAGCACTCTTCATAAAGGTCACGGGTCAAAAATAATTAATGACGAATAATAAATGACTAATTAGGAAAAAATTACAAAGAACAAGTATGATCTGTAAATTTGCAAATTATCCCTTCAGTTTTCTATGCAAGCAAGAACCAGAAGGTACCAACCTAAGCTGGAAACCGAAGTAACATGGTTAGCAAAAAGCCTAATAAATAAAGCTACTGTTCATCTTCGTCCCCAAAAAAAAAAACAAATCACATATGAACCTTATGTCATAATAACCCAATGCACAAATAAATTAAAGGGTTGGGATCTGATCCCAGTGAGCTTTCTCATCCGAAGCTCATCGCACGACCCGTGCTAATCCTGATCGACGGTCGCGATAATCGTAATCGGGTCGCACACGGAGCAGATTCGGGTCAACAACCATGCATGCCGCCGAGATTCGAGTCTCGGTCCTATACCGCAATCCCGAATCGTGGTCCATGTCATCATAAATAAATTTGGCCCCTTTGCAATCTTATAAGAGCCATGCGATCGGAACGTCTCAAATCCTATCGAAATAGGGTCGCGTCCAATTCATACACCACGAGTCGCAAGGCGCCGACTGAGAAGCTTGATCGCATTTAATTAAGCATGCCGTAGCGCACCCTTTTTTTTAAGTGAAGCATGTATAGGAAGAAGACAAGTGAACAGTACGGCCTCAATTAAGTAAAATATTATGCATACAATTATTATGCCATAAATAATTAATATTTTCAACCAACCTCTGATACCACAATTGATAGTCTTTAAAGCTATGTAAAACAACAATAAACCTAAATACATATCCTGAAGTCCAGTATCATAAAATATAATAAATACTCACAGAGCGCCATAGAGAAGAAGTTCTTAACATTTGCGGAAGCTAGAAGTCCAGCTATGATCTAGAAGGTCACCAACGCGAACTTGGGTGATTTGATTTCTCCTCCTATCTTCAGGCACTCTCCCGTATGGTGGAAGGAACCGATGGTACGCTTTTTCTATTAAAACATATTTTTTTTTTTTTATTATTAAAAAATGTGTTTAAAATCTCGAACTAAATAAATATAACGTCTAAGATTGGATAATGTGTGTTGTTAGGTCTGGGTGTAAGATATGATTTAAAAGATATTAAAAAGTAAATTTTTGTTAAGTAAAAAATATAGTAGAAGAATATATATAAATTATAAGATATTATAATGAGTGAAATTATTTTTTTTTTTTAATAATTAGGGTGGAATAATATAATGAGTGAAGTTTAGTGATCTCTCCGGTTGGTTGTTTATAATTTGAATTAATATTAAAATTGTTTGATATATTATAAAAAAAAAGTAAAGCAAAAAAAAAACTTTGTTTATGAAGAATTAAAATAAAAATAATGGTAAAGTAATAAATTATTGAAGTTATTAATAGATTAAAAATATATATTAATTGAAAAATAATAATATTTAAATAGAATTGGAAATGAGTGTTTTGGGGGTTTGTTTGTTTAATTTTGAATTTTGAGGGATAGATGGTGTGGATTATAGATGAAGATTTTGTATGAATATGGAGTGGAGTGTGATGTTTAGTAGGAAATTTGGGGTTGAAACGTTTGCTGGGGGGGGGAAGATATACGGGGGGGACTATAGGGGATCGTTGGGAGGAGGGAGATGGTATGAGAGAGATTCAGAGTTATCATGGGTGGAGGTAGTGTTTTGGTGGTGTGGGGTTTGGGGGGGGTGGTGTTGGGGTGGTTTGGTTTTGTTATTAGTGGGGTTTGTATTTGTAGGGGTTTGGTTGTTGTTGGGTTTGTGTGTTTTTTTTGGTTTGGGTTTTTTTTTGGTTTTTTTGTGGAGTTTTTATTTTTTTTTTTGGTGGTTTATTTTTTTGGAATTGAATGTTGTTTTTTTTTGTTTTTGTTTTGGGTGGAGTGAAAAGGGTTTTTGGGGTGTGATGTTTGTTTGTGGAATGTTGGTTATTTGTGGGTTACAGGTGGTCTGTTTTGTTTGATTGGTGGTGGTTTTTGGGTTTTTGTTTGGGTGTGGTGTGGGAGTTGGGATTTGTTGAGATGGATTGTAGTTGGTTTTGGTGAATTTGTGTGGGGGTGTTTGTATTTGGTTTTTGTTTTGGGGGGGGTTGGTTTTTTATTTGTTTGTAGATTGTGTGAGTTGAGTTTGTTTTGTTGGTTTGATTATTTTTGTGTTATTTGGTTGGTTTTTTAATTGGGAGGATGATGATTTTTTTTATTTAGTTTTTTTAGATTTTTGTTTTTGTAGTTTTTTGAGGTAATGATAGGTATAGTTGTAATGTTTGATATATTTTGTTTAGTGTTTTTGTTTGTGATTTGTTTATTTTATGAGTGGGGGAGAGTTATGATTTATTGATAAACAAATAGAGGATTGGGGTGGTGTGTTGAAGTGGTTTTTTTTTTTGGAGTTTTGTGTTAGTGTGGTGGTTGTGGATTTTTTTATGTTTTGAGTTTGTTTTAGTGGAGTTAGTTTGGGTTTGGGTGATAGATGGAAAGTTTTTTTAAGAGAGGGTGTATTTTTATGTGGAAGTTGTTTTTTTTTTTTTTTAGTGTGTGGGTTTGAGTTGATTTTATTTTTATGTGTTTGGTTAAAATAACTTTTTCATTTGTTTTTTTTGTTTTTTTGTGTGGTTGGTTTTGTTTTTTTTTAATTAATTTTATTTGTATGGTGATGACTCACATTACGATGAGGCAACGAATAATTAGGGTTATGTGGACGTTTGGTTTTTTTTTTAGGGTTTTTGGTGATTTTGCGATTTATTATTTTTGTTAGAGTTAATTTTTGGGCTTTGTTTGTTTGGAAGGAATTGTTTAATTTGGGGGGTGTGTGTGGGGGGGGGGTAAGTGGGGGTCTCTTTTGTGGGGTTGTTTGAGCTTTCGACTCCCTCCTCGTGTAAATTATGTTTTTTTGGGATTGATTTTTTTAGATGGGTGGGTAGTGGGAAAGTTGGTTTTGTTGGGGAGGGTGGATGGGGGTAAGGGGGGGTTAGGGTTGGGGGCATGGGGTTTGTGGTCACAATTTGGGGCTGGAGGGTGTTGTGGGGTGGGTGGGGGTAGAAAGAGAGGTGGTTTGTTTTTTTGGATTGGGAATTTGTGTTTGATTGCTCACATTTTTTGGGGTTGATTGGGATGTTTTTATGGATGACGAATTGCCAATGAGAGAGGGGGGGGGGGAGTGATAAGGAAAGTTTGAACAGTCGGAAGTGAGGGGGGGAGAGTGGGTAATTACGTGCCCCAAGAATTCAAACGAAGTTATGGAAAATAAGGAGGGGGTAAGGGGGTGGATGGATATTGGGTGGTCGCTGCCTCAATTGGAAGTGTACAGAAGATAGGTTCGTGAAAGAATGGGGTTATGTTTCGTTTAGGATGAGAGAAACCCAAGAGAGCATTTTTTCAGGCGCCTCAATTTAAGTGCCATTGAGGTACATGCTAATTATTGATTGGATTGTTAGAAAGAGTTAGATGGAGCCCAAGAGTAGCATTCTATTTTAGGTATCCCCAAGATTGCGAATTGCCCATGGAAGTATTGCTTTCAAAGTGTTCGAATATGGAACGATAGATGGAGGTGAGAGAGTCATATTTTTTTGTGGTGATGTCTAAGAGGAGCGAATTTGCCACGAGTACAAAGTTCTCATGATTCGAAGGGATTTAATATGTTGGGTCGCTGAAGCCTGAGAGGCATTTTATTGGGCCCCAGAGTTCCGCGAATAATTTGCCGACGATGTACATGGGGAGGCATTTTAGAAAGGAAGGAAGAGTCGAAGCCCAAGATTTTTTTTTCCCTTCTAATTGAGGTTTGGTTTGAGAATAGGTGGGTTGTATCGATCACATTTACTGCCGAAGTTTTTGTATCTGGTTAGAGTAGATAGAATGAATGTCCAGTTCTAGTGAGGTATGAGTCCCGGTAAGAGTTTTGTGACCGAACTCATTTATTTCATTGTCTAAACATTCCGTAGAACGAGATCGGAAGCACTTGGGAGCGTTTTCGGGACTTGAGAAGTGCGAAAACGGACTCCGGGAGTCGAATTCTGCAAAAACTGCAGGTTTGACACTGTATACCGGTATGTGCTGATCGCATACCGGTATTGGAGTGTGGATACCGGTATGTGGCTTTGGTATACCGGAATCCCTTCGCGTGGCCGCTCGGCCGAGGCTCGGTTTGCGGGATTTCTGGCCTGGTACCGGTATGCCCATACGCATACCGGTATACAGAACCAGAAATCCTGTTTTTGAGCAGTTGTGAATGTTGGCTTTTGGAGGGGTGTTAGGGCAATTGTTACATCATAACACTTAACCCCCACACCCTCTCCTCTCAGCCATTTGTGCTGAGGACCTTGGAGAAAAGAGGTAAGGTATTCTCCCTCTCTCTCTCTAGGATTTCTTGGGTTTTAGTGATTAAACCTAGGGTTTGATCTCTTCTCTCTTTCTCTTTTGCACACAAGCTTGCTAGCTTGTTCTTGGTGGCCTTGGTGGAGGAAGAGAAGAGCTTGGTTGAGGATTATCTCCAAACCTAGCATCCTTAGAACTTGTTTGGAGCTTCAAAGAGGTGAGTTCCCCTCTTTTGATCCCTCTATTGTGGTTTATTTGAGGTTTTGTAGTAGAAATCCTATTATGGTAAACCTAGGGTTTATTTTTAGGGTTTCTTAATTTCGGGATTTTGTTTGGGAATTGATGGGTGTAGAATGTTGTGTTAGGTTGGATTTGAGGCCTCCTAACTCTATTTTGGACTTTGGACATGAAATTCTTGGTCTAAGGTATTTTCACCCTTTTTCCCTTTTGTTGTATGTCGTTTTTCGATTTTGGTTGTTCGATGTTCTAACCCCTTAGGGATCTCCTTTAGGGCACTAGAAATCGAGGGGACAACTTTGTTTTCGGATACTGCGAGGTTCCGAAGGGCTCCGGGTGGGTTTGACCTCACCGAAATGGGTGAAATCCCTCTATGTCTTCGGTTTTGTTAAAAGCTCTAGATTATATAATTACATGCTAAATGTAGTATTATGACATTATTGGAATCATGACATATAGGTGTCATTCATGAGAATTGCATGTACCTTGTAGGGGTCGAATACATGTATGGATTAAACTTGGATAATGGTTATGTAGCATTTCATCTTATTATATGTAGAAATGCATGTTGGGTAAGTGAGATATCATGTGGGATACTAGATGTATAGTAGTATATATATTGGCTCTTAGTAACATTAGTCATGTCATATGACAAACCTTTGAGAATGTTAAGCTAAGTATATTGCATATTACTTAGGTGAATAACTAGTGGACATTATGACATAGTGTTGGACTCTTAGTCACTACTTGGCATTCCATGTTTTTAGACATGATGAACGTGACACTTATGCAGTTGATTATGCTTGTTAGCCATTTGTGCTCATTCGCACATGCTTGTGAGGATCGCTCCCTACAAGCCGGCACTCCGGAGTTAGCCTTGCGACCTTGGTCGCCCGTGCAGGTTTGGGCGCCGAAGTGGATCGCCGTTGGGGGAGAGTCTCATTCTTGCGAGAGAATGTTGACTACCACGGGGCCATTAGGCACGGCACAAGCGGGACAACCTCGTCCCCTATGGATTGGGTATCTATGATACATGTAGTAATGGACATGACATGGCATATAGTGAGATTATGACATTAGAACATGTGTAGCTAGAATATTGCATATTTACACATGTACATGAGTAGAAGAGTTACTTGCATTGTAATGCGATCATTATTAGAATATCACATGTTTATAACTTATGGTAGAGGCATAGTAGTGTGGAATTTTAAATGTATGCATATTTTTATACTAATCCTACTTTTGCCTCAGTTGACCTAGTGGTGTACTCCGCTCCTCTCGGCGGCTTACCCACTGGGAACTATTGAATAATAGTTCTCATCCCCCTGGGGTTTGTTGTTTTATTTCAGAGCCATCCACTGCGGGAGAGGCTAGGGACCGCGGCAAGGGCATTGCGAGTAGCTAGATCGCGAGGGTGCTAGCGACTAGGTGGCGCACCTTTCTTTATATTTTTAGTTGAGAAGTGTTTTTGTATCGACCACTTTCGAAGGAACGAAGATGGAAGCCCAAGAGAGGATTCTATTAGGTCCCAAGAGTGCGAATTCGCCACGAGTACATGCTCACATTCGAAGGAACGAAGATGGAAGCCCAAGAGAGGATTCTATTAGGTCCCAAGAGTGCGAATTCGCCACGAGTACATGCTCACATTCGAAGGAACGAAGATGGAAGCCCAAGAGAGCATTCTATTAGGCCCCAAGAGTGCGAATTTGCCACGAGTTCATGCTCACATTCGAAGGAACGAAGATCGAAGCCCAAGAGAGCATTCTATTAGTTCCCAAGAGTGCGAATTTGCCACGAGTACATGCTCTCATTCGAAGTTACGAAGATCGAAGCCCAAGATAGCATTCTATTACGCCCCAAGAGTGCGAATTTGCCACGAGTACATGCTCTCATTCGAATGAACGAAGATCGAAGCCCAAGAGAGCATTCTATTAGGCCCCAAGAGTGCGAATTTGCCACGAGTACATGCTCACATTCGAAGTTACGAAGATCGAAGCCCAAGATAGCATTCTATTAGGCCCCAAGAGTGCGAATTTGCCACGAGTACATGCTCACATTCGAAGGAACGAAGATCGAAGCCCAAGAGAGGATTCTATTAGGCCCCAAGAGTGCGAATTTGCCACGAGTACATGCTCACATTCGAAGGAACGAAGATCGAAGCCCAAGAGAGCATTCTATTAGGCCCCAAGAGTGCGAATTTGCCACGAGTACATGCTCACATTCGAAGGAACGAAGATCGAAGCCCAAGAGAGCATTCTATTAGGCCCCAAGAGTGCGAATTTGCCACGAGTACATGCTCACATTCGAAGGAACGAAGATCGAAGCCCAAGAGAGCATTCTATTAGGCCCCAAGAGTGCGAATTTTCCACGAGTACATGCTCACATTCGAAGGAACGAAGATAGAAGCCCAAGAGAGCATTCTATTAGGCCCCAAGAGTGCGAATTTGCCACGAGTACATGCTCACATTCGAAGGAACGAAGATCGAAGCCCAAGAGAGCATTCTATTAGGCCCCAAGAGTGCGAATTTGCCACGAGTACATGCTCACATTCGAAGGAACGAAGATCGAAGCCCAAGAGAGCATTCTATTAGGCCCCAAGAGTGCGAATTTGCCACGAGTACATGCTCACATTCGAAGGAACGAAGATCGAAGCCCAAGAAGCCCAGAGAGCATTCTATTAGGCCCCAAGAGTGCGAATTTGCCACGAGTACATGCTCACATTCGAAGGAACGAAGATCGAAGCCCAAGAGAGCATTCTATTAGGCCCCAGGAGTGCGAATTTGCCACGAGTACATGCTCACATTCGAAGGAACGAAGATCGAAGCCCAAGAGAGCATTCTATTAGGCCCCAAGAGTGCGAATTTGCCACGAGTACATGCTCACATTCGAAGGAACGAAGATCGAAGCCCAAGAGAGCATTCTATTAGGCCCCAAGAGTGCGAATTTGCCACGAGTACATGCTCACATTCGAAGGAACGAAGATCGAAGCCCAAGAGAGCATTCTATTAGGCCCCAAGAGTGCGAATTTGCCACGAGTACATGCTCACATTCGAAGGAACGAAGATCGAAGATCGAAGCCCAAGAGAGCATTCTATTAGGCCCCAAGAGTGCGAATTTGCCACGAGTACATGCTCACATTCGAAGGAACGAAGATCGAAGCCCAAGAGAGCATTTTATTAGGCCCCAAGAGTGCGAATTTGCCACGAGTACATGCTCACATTCGAAGGAACGAAGATCGAAGCCCAAGAGAGCATTCTATTAGGCCCCAAGAGTGCGAATTTGCCACGAGTACATGCTCACATTCGAAGGAACGAAGATCGAAGCCCAAGAGAGCATTCTATTAGGCCCCAAGAGTGCGAATTTGCCACGAGTACATGCTCACATTCGAAGGAACGAAGATCGAAGCCCAAGAGAGCATTCTATTAGGCCCCAAGAGTGCGAATTTGCCACGAGTACATGCTCACATTCGAAGGAACGAAGATCGAAGCCCAAGAGAGCATTCTATTAGGCCCCAAGAGTGCGAATTTGCCACGAGTACATGCTCACATTCGAAGGAACGAAGATCGAAGCCCAAGAGAGCATTCTATTAGGCCCCAAGAGTGCGAATTTGCCACGAGTACATGCTCACATTCGAAGGAACGAAGGAACGAAGATCGAAGACCAAGAGAGCATTCTATTAGGTACCAAGAGTGCGAATTTGCCACGAGTACATGCTCACATTCGAAGGAACGAAGATCGAAGCCCAAGAGAGCATTCTATTAGGCCCCAAGAGTGCGAATTTGCCACGAGTACATGCTCACATTCGAAGGAACGAAGATCGAAGCCCAAGAGAGCATTCTATTACGCCCCCAAGAGTGCGAATTTGCCACGAGTACATGCTCACATTCGAAGGAACGAAGATCGAAGCCCAAGAGAGCATTCTATTAGGCCCCAAGAGTGCGAATTTGCCACGAGTACATGCTCACATTCGAAGGAACGAAGATCGAAGCCCAAGAGAGTATTCTATTAGGCCCCAAGAGTGCGAATTTGCCACGAGTACATGCTCACATTCGAAGGAACGAAGATCGAAGCCCAAGAGAGCATTCTATTAGGCCCCAAGAGTGCGAATTTGCCACGAGAGTACATGCTCACATTCGAAGGAACGAAGATGGAAGCCCAAGAGAGGATTCTATTAGGTCCCAAGAGTGCGAATTTGCCACGAGTACATGCTCACATTCGAAGGAACGAAGATCGAAGCCCAAGAGAGGATTCTATTAGGCCCCAAGAGTGCGAATTTTGCCACGAGTTCATGCTCACATTCGAAGGAATGAAGATCGAAGCCCAAGAGAGCATTCTATTAGGCCCCAAGAGTGCGAATTTGCCACGAGTACATGCTCACATTCGAAGGAACGAAGATGGAAGCCCAAGAGAGCATTCTATTACGCCCCAAGAGTGCGAATTTGCCACGAGTACATGCTCACATTCAAAGGAACGAAGATCGAAGCCCAAGAGAACATTCTATTAGGCCCAAAGAGTGCGAATTTGCGACAAGTACATGCTCACATTCGAAGAAACGAAGATCGAAGCCCAAGAGAGCATTCTATTAGGCCCCAAGAGTGCGAATTTGCCACGAGTACATGCTCACATTCGAAGGAACGAAGATCGAAGCCCAAGAGAGCATTCTATTAGGCCCCAAGAGTGCGAATTTGCCACGAGTACATGCTCACATTCGAAGGAACGAAGATCGAAGCCCAAGAGAGGATTCTATTAGGCCCCAAGAGTGCGAATTTGCCACGAGTACATGCTCTCATTCGAAGGAACGAAGATCGAAGCCCAAGAGAGCATTCTATTAGGCCCGAAGAGTGCGAATTTGCCACGAGTACATGCTCACATTCGAAGGAACGAAGAACGAAGATCGAAGCCCAAGAGAGCATTCTATTAGGCCCCAAGAGTGCGAATTTGCCACGAGTACATGCTCACATTCGAAGGAACGAAGATCGAAGCCCAAGAGAGAATTCTATTAGGCCCCAAGAGTGCGAATTTGCCACGAGTACATGCTCACATTCGAAGGAACGAAGATCGAAGCCCAAGAGAGCATTCTATTAGGCCCCAAGAGTGCGAATTTGCCACGAGTACATGCTCACATTCGAAGGAACGAAGATCGAAGCCCAAGAGAGCATTCTATTAGGTCCCCCAGAGTGCGAATTTGCCAGTACATGCTCACATTCGAAGGAACGAAGATCGAAGCCCAAGAGAGCATTCTATTAGGTCCCAAGAGTGCGAATTTGCCACGAGTACATGCTCACATTCGAAGGAACGAAGATCGAAGCCCAAGAGAGCATTCTATTAGGCCCCAAGAGTGCGAATTTGCCACGAGTACATGCTCACATTCGAAGGAACGAAGATCGAAGCCCAAGAGAGCATTCTATTAGGCCCCAACCAAGAGTGCGAATTCGCCAGGAGTACATGCTCACATTCGAAGGAACGAAGATGGAAGCCCAAGAGAGGATTCTATAGGTCCCAAGAGTGCGAATTTGCCACGAGTACATGCTCACATTCGAAGGAAAGAAGATCGAAGCCCAAGAGAGCATTCTATTAGGCCCCAAGAGTGCGAATTTGCCACGAGTACATGCTCACATTCGAAGATACATGAACGAAGATCGAAGCCCAAGAGAGAGCATTCTATTAGGCCCCCCAAGAGTGCGAATTTGCCACGAGTACATGCTCACATTCGAAGGAACGAAGATCGAAGCCCAAGAGAGCATTCTATTAGGCCCCAAGAGTGCGAATTTGCCACGAGTACATGCTCACATTCGAAGGAACGAAGATCGAAGCCCAAGAGAGCATTCTATTAGGCCCCAAGAGTGCGAATTTGCCACGAGTACATGCTCACATTCGAAGGAACGAAGATCGAAGCCCAAGAGAGCATTCTATTAGGCCCCAAGAGTGCGAATTTGCCACGAGTACATGCTCACATTCGAAGGAACGAAGATCGAAGAAGAAAGAGAGCATTCTATTAGGCCCCAAGAGTGCGAATTTGCCACGAGTACATGCTCACATTCGAAGGAACGAAGATCGAAGCCCAAGAGAGCATTCTATTAGGCCCCAAGAGTGCGAATTTGCCACGAGTACATGCTCACATTCGAAGGAACGAAGATCGAAGCCCAAGAGAGCATTCTATTAGGCCCCAAGAGTGCGAATTTGCCACGAGTACATGTCACATTCGAAGGAACGAAGATCGAAGCCCAAGAGAGAGCATTCAATTAGGCCCCAAGAGTGCGAATTTGCCACGAGTACATGCTCACATTCGAAGGAACGAAGATCGAAGCCCAAGAGAGCATTCTATTAGGCCCCAAGAGTGCGAATTTGCCACGAGTACATGCTCACATTCGAAGGAACGAAGATCGAAGCCCAAGAGAGCATTCTATTAGGCCCCAAGAGTGCGAATTTGCCACGAGTACATGCTCACATTCGAAGGAACGAGGATCGAAGCCCAAGAGAGCATTCTATTAGGCCCCAAGAGTGCGAATTTGCCACGAGTACATGCTCACATTCGAAGGAACGAGGATCGAAGCCCAAAGAGCATTCTATTAGGCCCCAAGAGTGCGAATTTGCCACGAGTACATGCTCACATTCGAAGGAACGAGGATCGAAGCCCAAGAGAGCATTCTATTAGGCCCCAAGAGTGCGAATTTGCCACGAGTACATGCTCACATTCGAGGGAACGAGGATCGAAGCCCAAGAGAGCATTCTATTAGGCCCAAGAGTGCGAATTTGCCACGAGTACATGCTCGAAGGAACAAGATTCGAAGCCCAAGAAGATCCCAAGAGAATTTTATTAGAGTACATGCTCCAAGAAGGAACGAAGATCGAAGTCCAAGATAGCATTCTATTAGGCCCAAGAGTGCGAATTTGCCACGAGTACATGCTCACATTCGAAGGAACGAAGATCGAAGCCCAAGAGAGCATTCTATTAGGCCCCAAGAGTGCGAATTTGCCACGAGTACATGCTCACATTCGAAGGAACGAATCGAAAGCCCAAAGAGAGCATTCTATTAGGCCCCAAGAGTGCGAATTTGCCACGAGTACATGCATGCTCACATTCGAAGGAACGAAGATCGAAGCCCAAGAGAGCATTCTATTAGGCCCAAGAGTGCGAATTTGCCACGAGTACATGCTCACACTTTCGAAGGAACGAAGATCGAAGCCCAAGAGAGCATTCTATTAGGCCCCAAGAGTGCGAATTTGCCACGAGTACATGCTCACATTCGAAGGACGAAGATCAAGAAGAAGATCGATCGAAGGACCTAGCATTCTATTAGGCCCCAAGAGAGCATTCTATTAAGATCGCCCCAAGAGTGCGAATTTGCGAATTTGCCACGAGTACATGCTCACATTCGAAGAACGAGAGATCGAAGCCCAAGAGCGCATTCTATTACGCCCCAAGAGTGCGAATTTGCCACGTGTACATGCTCACATTCGAAGGAACGAAGATCGAAGCCCAAGAGAGCATTCTATTAGGCCCCAAGTGCGAATTTGCCACGAGTACATGCTCACATTCGAAGGAACGAAGATGGAAGCCCAAGAAAGCATTCTATTACGCCCCAAGAGTGCGAATTTGCCACGAGTACATGCTCACATTCGAAGGAACGAAGATCGAAGCCCAAGAGAGAGCATTCTATTAGGCCCCAAGAGTGCGAATTTGCCACGAGTACATGCTCACATTCGAAGGACGAAGATCGAAGCCCAAGAAGAGATCTATTACGCCCCAAGAGTGCGAATTTGCCACGAGTACATGCTCACATTCGAAGGAACGAAGATCGAAGCCCAAGAGAGCATTCTATTAGGCCCCAAGAGTGCGAATTTGCCACGAGTACACATTCGAAGGAACGAAGATCGAAGCCCAAGATAGCATTCTATTAGGCCCCAAGAGTGCGAATTTGCCACGAGTGCGAGTACATGCTCACATTCGAAGGAAAAGATCGAAGATCGAAGCCCAAGAGAGCATTCTATTAGGCCCCAAGAGTGCGAATTTGCCACGAGTACATCTCATTCGAAGGAACGAAGATTAAGCCCAAGAGAGCATTCTATTAGGCCCCAAGAGTGCGAACATTTTCACAGAGAACGAAGATCGAAGCCCAAGAGCTCTATTAGGTCCCAAGAGTGCGAAGAGTACATGCTCAAGAAGGAACGAAAGCCCAAGAGAGATTCTATTGGGCCCCAAGAGTGCGAATTTGCCACGAGTACATGATCACATTCGAAGGAACGAAGATCGAAGCCCAAGAGAGATTCTATTAGGCCCCAAGAGTGCGAATTTGCCACGACGAGTACATGCTCACATTCGAAGGAACGAAGATGGAAGCCCAAGAGAGAGCAAGAGCATTCTATTAGGCCCCAAGAGTGCGAATTTGCCACGAGTACATGCTCACATTCGAAGGAACGAAGATCGAAGCCCAAGAGAGCATTCTATTAGGCCCAAGAGTGCGAATTTGCCACGAGTACATGCTCACATTCGAAGGAACGAAGATCGAAGCCCAAGAGAGCATTCTATTAGGCCCCAAGAGTGCGAATTTGCCACGAGTACATGCATTCGAAGGAACGGAACGAAGATCGAAGCCCAAGAGAGCATTCTATTAGGCCCAAGAGTGCGAATTTGCCACGAGTACATGCTCACATTCGAAGGAACGAAGATCGAAGCCCAAGAGATTCATATTAGGCCCCCAAGAGTGCGAATTTGCCACGAGTACATGCTCACATTCGAAGAGAGAATTAGGCCCCAGAAGAATTCGCCACGAGTACATGCTCACATTCGAAGGAACGAAGATCGAAGCCCAAGAGAGCATTCTATTATTAGTTCCCAAGAGTGCGAATTTGCCACGAGTACATGCTCACATTCGAAGGAACGAAGATCGAAGCCCAAGAGAGCATTCTATTAGGCCCCAAGAGTGCGAATTTGCCACGAGTACATGCTCACATTCGAAGGAACGAAGATCGAAGCCCAAGAGAGCAAGCAAGATTCTATTCTATTATTAGGCCCCAAGAGTGCGAATTTGCCACGAGTACATGCTCACATTCGAAGGAACGAAGATCGAAGCCCAAGAGAGCATTCTATTAGGCCCCAAGAGTGCGAATTTGCCACGAGTACATGCTCACATTCGAAGGAACGAAGATCGAAGCCCAAGAGAGCATTCTATTAGGCCCCAAGAGTGCGAATTTGCCACGAGTACATGCTCACATTCGAAGGAACGAAGATCGAAGCCCAAGAGAGCATTCTATTAGGCCCCAAGAGTGCGAATTTGCCACGAGTACATGCTCACATTCGAAGGAACGAAGATCGAAGCCCAAGAGAGCATTCTATTAGGCCCCAAGAGTGCGAATTTGCCACGAGTACATGCTCACATTCGAAGGAACGAAGATCGAAGCCCAAGAGAGCATTCTATTAGGCCCCAAGAGTGCGAATTTGCCACGAGTACATGCTCACATTCGAAGGAACGAAGATGGAAGCCCAAGAGAGGATTCTATTAGGTCCCAAGAGTGCGAATTCGCCACGAGTACATGCTCACATTCGAAGGAACGAAGATGGAAGCCCAAGAGAGGATTCTATTAGGTCCCAAGAGTGCGAATTCGCCACGAGTACATGCTCACATTCGAAGGAACGAAGATCGAAGCCCAAGAGAGCATTCTATTAGGCCCCAAGAGTGCGAATTTGCCACGAGTTCATGCTCATCCGGATCCCGTACGCCTCCCTGACTGTCACGCAGGGAGGGTCCGGACCCTGAGGATGAGGTCTGGACCCTGAGGGCGGAGGTCCAGACCCTGAGGGCTGAGGTCCGGACCCCAGAGTGTTTCGCAGAGCGGGTCCGGACCCTGTTGGCTACGGTCCGGACAATGAAACGCGGAATTGATTCCGGGTCCGGACCCTGCGATCCAAGGTCCGGACCCCGACCCGTCGCGAAGTTTTGGAAAGTTGTTTTTTCAATCCTACTCTGATTCTAATGTCCCCCAAACCTGTAAATAAGATGGTAGATTCCTTAAAATATCTTTGCAATCCTAATTTGGTTCCAAACCTTTCTAAAATCAGTTTTTCAATCCTAGTCGAAATCGGTTTGCTTCCAAACCTTTCTAAAAACTGTTTTTTAATCCTAATCTATTTCGGATTGCTTTTAACCTATAAATATGATGTGGGGGTGTCTCTAAAACGTTGGTTAAGCATAGATTATCTTTTAGAAACCCTAGAAGCTTGTAGGTAACCGTTTTCCTCATCTTCTACATCAAGCTTCTCTCAAATTGATTCATGGTGCCCTAATTCTTAATATTCTTTTAGAGCAATTTGAGAATTGCTTAGAGACTATTCCCACAGATCTTCAATGATATTCTAAGCAATAAACCATCATCATTTTTATTGTTCTTGCTTCGGATGGAGTGCGCTCGTGGATTCGAGTGAGCGTCGTGGATTCGACGTGTTGAAGGCTTCGTGGATTCGAAGTTGGGCGTCTCGTGGATTCGAGGCGTGGCGTCCGTGGATTCGGATGTGGGGCGTGGACAACCCGTTGGTGCGCGTGATCCGCTGAAGAGAAGGGAGAGGTTAAGTCCGTGGAGTCGGTAATCACCTTGTAATTCTTTACTCTTAGTGGATTATTTTTTTTTCGCGTGTTGGTCCCGTGGGTTTTTCTCCAAGGTGGAGTTTCCCACGTAAATCTCGGTGTGCTGATTTTATTTTCCGCATCTACTTTATCGCATTGAGATTTGTGATTTTTGTTTATACACCTATTCACCCCCCTCTAGGTGATTGATATACTCTAGATAGATCCTAGGGCACCCCCTATCTTACACTTTTGATTCTGGAATCTTCTCTCCCAAGTTAGCACATGTATTGATAATATCTTGAAGTCTAGTAAAATAATCAATAAAAGATTCATGCGCCTCCATTCGAATAGAATCAAATTGACTTGTGAGCATTTGGAGCTTTTGAATTTTAACTAGACTTGTACCCTCATGTGTAACTTGTAGAGTGTCCCAAATCTCTTTTGCAGTATCACACGCGGAAACACGAGTGAACTCAGTAGGGGAAAGAGCATTAAATAAAGCGTTAATTTCTTTTCCATTAAGAGATGAAGCTTCATTGTCATCCTTCGACCACTTATTCCCTGGCTTAGGTAAAGTAACATCATTAACCAATTCGGTTGGATGTTTCCACCCGAATTCCACAACTTGCCAGACTCGCTCATCAATTGCGATGAGGAAGGCCCTCATCCGGACTTTCCAATAAGCGTAATTGGTTCCATCAAATAATGGTGCCCTGTTTATATTACCTCCTTCACCCATTATGAAAGATAAAGCCTAGAACCCGCTCTGATACCAATTATAAGTTATGGGGACCCTAAGAATCTATCTAGAGTATATCAATCACCTAGAGGGGGGTGAATAGGTGTATAAACTATAATCACAAATCTCAATGCAATAAAATAAATTCGAAAAATAAAATCAGCACACCGAGATTTACGTGGGAAAACTCCACTTTGGAGAAAAATCCACGGGACCAACACGCGAAAAATAATCCACTAAGAATAAAGAATTACAAGGTGATTATAGACTCCACGGACTTAACCTCTCCTTTATCTTCTTTGGATCTCGCGCACACCACGGCTGTCCACGCCTCACGTCCGAATCCAAGGACGCCACGCCTAGAATCCACCAGGCGCTTCACTTCGAATCCTCGAAGCCTTTACGATCCGAATCCACGAACCGCCTTGTTCACGCCGAATCCACGACGCCGTTTGGAACACAAAACTCAGGTTTAAACAGTGATTCCTTGCTTAGAGATTCATTAAGAATCAGAAGAACAAGCTCTAAGCAAGATGACGATCAATTCGACATATGAAAATAGAGATTAAACTATCTCGAATTGATCTCGGAGGTTATTTTTGTGGAAAAGGGTTTAGAACGAAAATCCTAGCCTCTAGGGTTTCTCTCTCATGAATTCTGAGTAGTTCCAACGTCAAAGAGAACCCTAACATGTTATTTATAGGCGTTGGAATCAAATAGAGTCGGATTAGATCAATCTTACCAAATCTGGACACTGCGTACCGGTACACGTAATGAGGTACCGGAATGTAATGACGGAACAGAAACTTTTCGCCACTGCATTTCGGTAAACATTGAATCAGTACCGGAATAAATCAAATCAGTATCGGTACTAAACTACGATACCGGTATGCAGTTCAAACTCTAGAAATTCAACTCTCGAATTTTTGAGGAACTTCAAATAAGATTCAAATACCATAAATAATGATGAATCACCATATAAACAGTAAATCATACCTCCACGTCGTGATTCATCCTGCGAGTCGTCGACACATTGTTCTCGAGGTCTTGGATTCTTTAACTTGTTCAAGTAACACTTCGACCTTCAAGACTCCGACTCAACAACTCACGAAATGTGCCAATACATAATCCGTAACAGTTATAGATCTACTTTCTGAGATCGCGCTGATTTCAAAGGCATCGTATAGAATGGCATCGGCTGAGTTGAAATAATTAAAAGCTCAATTGCAAGACCTGTTGGACAAGGGCTTCATCAAACTAAGAATGTCACCTTGGGGAGCCCCAGTGCTATTTGTTAAGAAAAAGGATGGTTCGCTACGGTTGTGCGTTGACTACCGTGAGCTGAATAAGGTGACCATCAAGAATAAGTACCCATTGCTCCATATCGATGACTTGTTTGATCAACTATAAGGGTCTCGAGTAAATTTGAAGATTGACTTACAGTCCGGCTATCACCAATTGAGGATTAAGTCGGAGGATGTGCATAAGACCGCGTTTAGGACGCGGTATGGACACTATGAATTCACGGTTATGCCATTTGAGCTTACTAATGCCCCGGCAGCGTTCATAGATTTAATGAACCGTGTGTTCAAACTTTTATTGGATCAGTTTGTGGTGGTGTTCATAGACGACATTCTTGTTTACTCCCAGAGTGATGAAGAATATGAAGAGCATCTTTGAATAGTGCTACAAGTTTTTCGGGAGAACAAGTTGTACGCCAGGTTGAAGAAGTGCGATTTTTGGATCCGCGAGATTGCCTTCTTGGGTCATGTGATTTTCGAGAATGGAGTATCAGTGGACCCAAAAAAAGTCAAGGTGATAAAGGATTGGCCCCGACCGACCAATGTCACCGAGGTACGGAGTTCTTGCAGGGTATTATCTGTCACGCCCCGGGCCCCAGCAGAAGCCTACCCGGCACGTGCACAGACCCGCCGTGCGCACAAGGCACCCCCGGTGCACACAAGGCGTCCACAACGATAAACGAAAAAAGGAGATATATACATCCTAAACAAGGTAATCAGAGCAAAGTAGCTTAACATCGAGAATTAAGCCAACAACTACTACTAACAATCCATCACAAGATATACTATAAGTTATACATAAAAGGTACATCTTTTGAATACAAGGTGGTCTCTATACAAAGTACACCCTTCACTACTAAAACCAAAAGAAAGGTGTCATGAGCCACCTATAGCAACACCAAGTGGCTCTAGCTAGTCGCTAAACCCTTTCCGCGATTCCTAGCCTCACCTGCTGTAGAAGGCTCTGAAACAAAAACAAACAACCAATGGGGGTGAGAACTATTAAACAATAGTTTTCAGTGGGTAAACCACCGAGAGTAGCAAAATACACCACTAGGTCAACAGAGGCAATATAGTAAATAACTAAAAAGGAAACTACTATAATTGCCAAATTTGAAATATTCTAATACTATCATGCCTCTATGCAACAATGCCACAATGCCAATTACCATGAATGTAGTTCTACTACTATCATATGGACAAGTAACCAACTAACATGAAGGTAGTTCTACTACTATTATATGTACAAGTAATGCAAAGGTTCACATATATGTCCATCATCACGAATGCATCAAATTGTAATGTACAATGTCATATTCAGTTATCTTATACCCAATCATCAGGGACTTACACAGGGTAATGTCCCGGCTTGTGCCGTGCCTAGTGGCCCCGTGGTAGTCAATATCCCTCCTCTAGGAATGAGCCTTACCCATAGATATCCATTTCGGCGCCCAATCCCGCACGGGCGAGCATGGTGTTGCAAAGGCTTAACTCCGGAGTGCCGGCTTGTAGGGAGCGACCCTCACAAGCATGTGAGAATAAGCACAAGGGCAAGCAAGCATGGTCAAATGCGTATAGAACCTCACTCATCATGTCTATAACATGGAATTCCCAACTAAGAACTAAGCGGTCGAGTACATTGTCATAATGTCATACCTAGTCATTCTACTAGGTTTAAGCACCATACACTTAATCACTACAACATGTCTCTAACATGCAAGTGTCACCTTTCATCATAACTATAGTAAGTATGCATGAGTTGCCATTCAAGTTCTAATAAGTAACTTGCTTCACTAATCATGTATAGTTACAAATGTGTAACATCTCAACAATAATATGCATAAGGGTAATTTAACCATGCTAATAACTATATCATGTATCTTTACATGCATGTCTTATACCATGAATGCCTCTACTATATAGAGGATATAATTCTTCACACAAGATGTACCCAAACTATATGCTCAAAATTCAAATGTTATCTTGAATTGCATGCTACACCATCTAGTAAGCTCCATAATGAGATAGGAAACATAGAGAGAGTTCACCCATTTTGGCGAGGTCAAATCCACCGGATAACCATCGAAAGTTCGATCGTTTCTCAAACGAAGTTGCCCCCTAAGAAAAATTCCCAAAGGGTTACAAGCTTCTAAAAAGCTCACCACGAAATTCACCAAAATTCAAAGAGAAAATAGGTGAAAATTATCTTGGATCAAGAAAGACTTGTCCAAACTCCAAATCAAAGGAATGGGGCTTCAAATCCAACCTAAAAGAGTGTTCCACACCCTTCAATATCACCTCAAAAGCCCACATTTGAAAAATCCCAAAATAAACCCTAATTTCTACAAAACTAGATTTTCTACTAAAAAATTCTTGCAAAACTCGCAAATAGAGTATGCAAGAATGCTACTAATCTCAATTCAAGCTCCAAACCAAGCTAAGAGATGCTAGGGTTGAAGTTCAAGCCTCAACAAGATCCTTCCTTCAATCCCGAGCTCCCCTCCAAGGTACCGGTACAAGCTAAGAGATGCTAGAGTTGAAGTTCAAGCCTCAACAAGATCATTTCTTCAATCCTCAGACTTCTACTGAGTTTCAGTACCTATGCGTATCAGTACCGGTACAAGTCAAATCAGTACCGGTACCCAACCGAGTTTCGCAAAACTCGAGAGCTGTCCAACCCAAAACGCAACAGGGTCTAGCCACCACCCAAAATGCTATAGCCGGATCAAGAGTTTTAGCCCTATTATATCTTATATATAGGACTACCTCGGGTCTCACAATCGCACTTTTGGAAAAGTCTCCATGAATCACTTGGCACACACTTGGATTTTAACACCAGTTTCCACCCACAAAGCGATGGACAATCGGAATGTACCATTAAGATTTTGGAAGACATGTTTCAAACATGTGTTTTGGATTTTTAAGCTGGATGGCATCAATGCCTACCTATGGCGAAGTTTGCTTATAACAATAGTTATCAAGCAACTATCAAGATGGCACCATTTGAAGCTCTTTATGGGAGAAAGTGTCGATCACCTCTACATTGGAGGGAGGTTTTGGGTGCCGATGTGCTACAAGAAGCGGAGGACAAAGTTCGACTTGCTTGTGAGGGACTAATTTCAGCTCAAAGTCGACAAAAGAGTTATGATGATAAGCGTCGACGTGAATTGGAATTCCAAGTAGGACACCATGTTTTCCTGAAGGTGTGAGAATCCGAATTTTGGAAATTTGAAATTCTCAGTGTTCCTCCCCCCATTACTGTGTTTTTGCTCTGTATACGTATATTATACAGATATATAAGTATATATAGGTATATAAGTGAGTTTTAGTGGAGTTTTTAAGTTTTCGGATTTTTCGTCGCGGAGAGTGAACGGCTTAACGTCGCGATCCGGAGTCCGATTCTGGCAATCCAAAATGCTAAGTTCGATGTCTCGGCAGTGCTGAACGTGATGGCGCAATCCGTGTCGGCGTGCGACGCACGGATTAAATGTTATTGCATCTTGATCGCTGATCGCTCGAACGTTACGTTTTACGTTTCGCAATCGGGTCCCCGTTTTCGCACCTTTTCGCGCGTTTTCGAATCTTAGGGGCCTGGGAGGATTTTGTTGCATGTGAGGGGAGGTTTTTTTGGCTGAGAGGGAGGGGTAGGTGGGGGTTGGTGGAAACATTAAATGAAGCTAAGCCAATCCCCTCTCTTTACTTATTCAACACTCCACCCCCCTCTCACTCCCACACTCTCTCTCACTCTCTCTTCTCCCAGCACTGGACCGAGCTCCTTCTCCCCTGCCCTTAGCCCCCTCTGCTGTGCTTCTCCGGCCGCCGCCGACCTCCCACTGGCCGGAGCTCCCCGGAAACTCCCTCTCTCCCTCTTTTCTCTTTTTCTTCTTCTTCTTCTTCTTCTCCTGCTACCCGAGGGTGTGCACCCAGGGGTTACCCACGCCGGAGCCCCCTGAGGTGGCACGACCCTCTGCGGCCGTCGCCCTGCCGCCGGGAGTCGCCGGGAACCGCCGCCAGCCACCTGCGGCCACTGCAGGGCCACTGAGGGCCGAGGCTGGTGAGCCCGAGGCAGCGCCGCCTCCCGCAGCTCAGGAGGGTGAGCATCGTCACCCCCGTGAGCTCCGGCGCCGCCCCCTCCATCCCCGGCCGTCGCCGTACCGCCGGAGCGCCGCCGCAGCCGCTTGCTTCGGAGGAGCCCCTAGGGCATCCGCTGCTGCGCCAGCTCCACCGCCGCCACCCGTCGCCTTTCTTATCGCGGTCACCGGCCAAATGACGTCCGGCGACCTCCTCGTGCCGGTGCTCACGTCGCCGCCGGCTGCCGTCGCCGCCCGTTGCCGCGCCGACTTGCCCTAGCCAACCCGTGAGCTGGGGAGTTCCCTGCGCCGCCGCCGCCGCTTCCCGCCGCCGGCTAAGATGAGCTCCCCCTTCCTTGAGACCCTCTCGGCCGACCCTGCCCGCCGCCGGCCCTGTTTGCCCGCCGGCAGCCGGCCGGAGCTAGTTGCTCCGGCCGGGGGGCTATCTTCTGTGATTTTGGCCGCGCCGAGATTCCTGGTGCCCCTGCTGGTCCCCGAGGTCCAGGAGGGTGAGCACGATGATCACGGCATCATGCTGATCATCATGCTCACCTCCGTTTTGATTTTGCTCGAGCCGTTTGTTGTTCGGCCTGTGTCGAGCCGTTTGGGTGCTTGTGGCGCTGTTTTTATGCATTTTCCCGGCCTGCGACTTACCCTGTCGCAGAGGGGCTGCAAGCACGGCCTCCGTTGCGTCGTTGCCTACCCGCTGGTACTTGCGGGAGGTTGTGCGGACGAACGAAGCGCTCGAACGGCCTAAACTATGCTTGTTTAGTATGTATGTCTAGCTGTTTTTATGCATTTTCCCGGCTCGCGACTTGTCCTGTCGCAGCGGGGCTGTGAGCACGGTCTCCGTGACGACGATACCTATCCGCTGGTACTTGCGGAAGGTCGAGCGGACGAACGGTTTTCTCGATCGGCTTAATTTAGTGACTGTATGTATGTGTATGTTGCATGTTTGGGGACTTTGGCGTTTGTGACAGCGTAGCGACGCTGTGGGCAGCAAGGGTAAGGTCTCGGGACCCTGTGGACTGGTTGTCCAACCCCCTCGCCCTTCGTGGAGTTTCGGATTCGTTTCCGACGCGTTTTTCGATGAATTAATCGGCGAAATGTGTGTTTCTAGTCGCGCGACTCACTCGCTGTTTTCGCGAGCGACTTGGCTTGGTCGTTTAGCCTTGTTGGCTGTTCCTCATCGCTGTCCCGAAGTTCCGAGGACAGCGGATGAGTGATGTGGGGTTTCCGGTGCCAAATCGGCACTTTTCGGGAACCCGGGAAGCCTTTACGGGTGCGTTTGATGTTCGTGGCACCCCGAGCTTGTGCTCGCTGTCCCGTCACTTGGTTTTGTGTGTTCGGGGACAGCGAGGGACCTTGTTGGCTGTTTGGTACCCCTCTGGGGCTTTGTGTGGTTTCGGGATCGTCCCGGTGGGTTTCCCGGGCGGTCCGTCGGTTTCGGGATATGAGAGCTTTGTGTTTAGCGTCGACTTGGTGGACCTTGACCCTGTGAGTCTTTCGTAGGTCCTGTCGCGGTTCCCGAGAGCCGTCGGTGTTAGATTGGATCTTACCTACAGGTGGGTGCTTCGATCCGGAGTCGGTTCAGTGGACTACGGTGATACCTTTCTATCCCTTCTTTTGCATTACAGTTTTTAGTTCACTTGACTCCCGTAGACTCTACTTATGCGTGCTTGGATAGTAGAGTAGTTGTGGTTTGCATGGTTCTTGAGACGACCCAGTTGGTCGGAGGTGATCGCCTGTTGTTCCGAGCGATCCTAGTTGTAGTTTGCATGGTTCTTGAGACGACCCAGTTGGTCGGTGGTGATCGCCTGTTGTTCCGAGCGATCCTAGTTGAGGTTTATTGGTTGCTTCTCGGCTTGTTGCCGTTCTGTGGATTGAGCATACGCATCGATCGTCACAGCTCCCTAGCACCTCACGTATGCCTACGGTCTGATCCACCGTTTGAGCTTCTTTTCCGGAAAAGGGTTGTGGAGAGCGGTCCCGACCCGTGAGCCTTACTGCGTTGCGTGCAGAAGGTTTGTGCCAGTTGGTTGAGCAAGTTGTGACAGTGCCCGGGGTGCGTCCCGGTGGTTTCAGATTGGGTTTACTTTGTGGTTATCTCCTTTGATGCATACTAGTTGCTTACAGTAGCATAGTTGTTTCAGTTGTATGTTAGCCTCATACCTATTTGTGCTACTGTATACCATATCTATCTTTTGTTGACCCTCGTGCCGGTGTGTACACCTCGCCTTCGTCGGCTTGCGGTACCCACTGGGAGGGGAGACATGTGTACATGTTCTCACCCCCCGCCCTCATTGCAGGTTTCAGGTGAGCAGGGTGGTGAGTGTCGGGACGCTGCGAGGCACGCCTAGATAGTAGCTCTAGAGGTTCCGACTCGTGAGGCTACTTCCCCAGATTTGGTTATCACCCTACCTTCGCCTATTAGATGTGATTTGTGGTTCAGTTATTCTTTGGGCTTATTCTAGCATGTTTGTGTTGTTGAATCATTCATTATCATTATGTGATGATTGCATGCTTGGACTAGTTGGTTATATAACTGTTTTTAGATGGTTTCATTATCGAGTATTTTGGCTTTCTACCCCTCGTGGTAGCGTCGTGAAATAAAGGTTTCCGTGTGGGAAACAGTTTTCAAATGGATTTCTGATTGTTCGGTTTTTGTGATCTCAAAAGAGAGTTCTCGTGTGGAGAACAGTTTTCAAATGATTCTGGAATGATTGAAATTAGGGTTTCAAATAAAGCTTCTGGGTAAGAAGCAGTTTTCTAGAATGACTGTTGCTTGTGCATTGCATCATCCTTCGCCTAAGGATTTGCTTAGATTCATACAGGTTTAAGGACGGTTAGCTGTATGAACCTCTCTGAGTTGTTGTGCTGTTGTGATGAATGAATGGTGATTGTGTTGTAAGTTGTGGACGCCGTGCAAATACAGGGGAGGTTTTGTCCGTGTGTACAGTGGACCCTGTATTTGTGGCGGGTCTGTACGTGGCGCGGGCTAGGCTTTCAAAAAAAAAAATTGGCACGTTTTTCCGCATCTAGAACTAGCCCGGGGCGTGACAGAAGGTATCGCCGACGAAAGGAGTTAAGAGATTTGGGATTCGAGGAAAACTAAGTTCTCAATTTATTGGGCCATTTGAGATTTTGGAGCGTATAGGCCCGGTAGCGTATCGACTTGCTTTACCGCCGAACTTATCGGGAGTGCACAATGTGTTTCATGTTTCGATGCTTCGGAAGTATGTTTTTGACCCAGCTCATGTAGTGGACTTCATACCATTGGAGCTGCGAGAAGATCTAAGTTTTGAGGAACACCCTGTGAGGATCTTAGCTTGCAAGGTGAAGAAACTCCGGAATCGTGAGATTCCTTGTATGAAAGTGCTTTGGAGCAACCACGAGGAGCGGGATGCTATTTGGGAGCTGGAGAGCGTGCTGCGTGAACGTTATCCCCATCTTTTTCAGATGGACGTTTGAGGTACTTGATCTCTAGTTTCGCGGACGAAACTCTTTTTTAGGAGAGGAGAGTGTAGTACACTGAACTTCAGCAAATTACGAGGTTTAGTGGAAAAAATAACACTTGGTGTTGTTAGAGAGACTTTGGTAATGTAGGAGAGGTAATAGAATGTTTTCGAGCGAATTAGCACGAAAATGGGAATTTTGAAATAAGCCATACCTAGGCTTTTCTAACCTCGTGGTCCGGACCTTGGCTTTAGGATCTGGACCTTGATACTCTCTTTACTGTACCAAAGTATCAAAATCCGGACCTTGGGACAGGGTTCGGTCCTTGCACGCGAAATTCAGAATTTTAGCTACAAGGTCCGGACCCTGAAGGGAGGATCCGGACCCTGTCTGCGCGAAATGCAGGTTTGGACCTTATGGGGTCCGGACCTTACTGCAGGGTCCGGACCCTACACAGTCTGGGACTGTTTCGTGGAGAGTGTGATTTCTCTCTTTTTGAGGGACCTTTGGGGATTTTGTGCAAGTGGGTTTTCAACCCACTTCACCCCCTCCATTCCTCTCATTTGGAGAGTGAAAGAGAAGGAGAAAGGTGAGTTCCCTCTTCCCCTCTCTTGGATTTCTTCTTCTCCAACCCTCTAATCTGATTTTTTCCTTCTTCTCTTCATCTCCTCCATGGTTGCATGCACCTAGAACTTGGAGTTGAGCTCGGGCTTGGAGAAGGGAGTGGTGTGGGGACCTAAGCTTCAACCCTAGCTTTTTCAAAGTGGGATTGGAGCTTTATTTGAGGTTAGTAGCCTTCATTCATCTTCTATGTATGAGATTTATGAAGGTTTTGGTAGAAAACCTAGTTTTGTGAAAATTAGGATTTATTTTGGGGCTTTCCAATTGTGAGCTTTTGGGTTGGAATTGATAGGTGTAGAACACTCTTTTAGGTTGGATTTGAAGCCACATTGCTTTGATTTGGAGTTTGGACATATTTTTCTTAGTCTAAGATATTTTTTCACCTATTTTCTTCATAATTTTTGGTGAATTTCGTGGTGAGCTTTTTAGAAGCTTGTAACCCTTTGAAAATTTTTCTTAGGGTGCAAGAAGCCTAGGGGACAACTTTGTTTTAGAAACGATCGAGCTTTCGACGGTTATCCGGTGGGTTTGACCTCACCGAAATGGGTGAACTCCCTCTATGTCTCCTATCTCATTATTGAGCTTATTAAATGGTGTAGCATGCAATTCAAGATAACATTGAATTTTTAGGCATATAGTTTGGATATATCTTATATGAAGAATTATATTCTCTATGAAGTAGAGACATTTATGGTAAAAGACATGCATATAAAAATATATGATGTAGTCAATATCATGGTTAAATTACCCTTGTGCATACTATTGTTGAGATGTTACTCATTAGTAACCATACATGATTAGTGAAGCAAGTTTACTTGTTAGAACTTGAACGGTAAATCATGTAGACTTATTATAGTTATGATGAGAAGTGACACTTTGCATGTTAGAGACATGTTGTAATGATTAAGCGTATTGTGCTTAACCTAGTATGTCACGCCCCGGGGCCGTTTTAGAAACCAGAGCTTGCGGAAAACGTGCCTTTTTTTTTGAAAACTGTCTGGCCCACGTGACGTACAGACCCGCCACAAACACAAGGTTTTCCTGTCCACACGGACAGAGTCTTCCCTATATTTGCACCGCGTACTATCTTATACAACAAGATCCAAGATCACAATTACAATCCACATATTCACACAATTATCCACAACAATTCACATATTGAATAAATCTCACAGCAACCTATTAGTTGAAAGTGCTCCCCACCCGAAAGTTTTATTTTTAAATTCTAATTAAAACATCAATCTAAAGCATTCCAAAATTTATTTTAAAAACTGTTTCCCACACGGAAATGATGTATTTTGAAAACCGACTACCACGAGAGATAAAAAACCAAACGACATAGGTGTGAAGAAATCAAAAGCTACAAGTCAAAAAACTCAAAGTACATGAGTAAGCGAAAACCAAAACCACACAAGTCCAAGTTATTATTCATGCACCATCTAACTGAACGATTTCTTATCTTCACTACCACTAAGTAAGTATGAGGAATTAAACCGGGTAACCATTAGAGCCACTAACTAGCACGTCCTCCCGCCGCACCGTGATCCCTCCCTTCTTCCGCGTCACCTGGGAAAAAGATGGTGTGAAAACCACAAACAAGGTTTCCCAGTGGGTACCACAGAGCCACGAAGGCAAGTCGCATTCACCGAAAAACAAAGGAGAACGAGAACTACGTGTATATATGTGTCATGATACAAGAACGAACTACAGTAGTAATAGTAACGGAATAGTAAATGAGCAAGTAACAAAACTACTACTGTAACAGAAATACAACTGAATAAATGCCTCAAGGATAAATAATCCAAATCAAATCCAATCTGGTGCCTGCCATATTGGTCTGTAGACCTCAAGCGTTGCCTGTCACATTGCCTGCACCGACCTGATCCATGCGTCCACTGGACGACCTATTCGGATAGTACACCCCTGGTCGGTGTCTAAACCGACCTGGTGTCAATGAATACCTCAAAGTGCTATGATGAAGTCATGCGGAATGCTCAATATGAACTCGGCAAAAGTCGATACCTTGGCCGAAGCCAGATGCCTGGCATATAGACGCCGAACTTGATTAACCAGACTAATGCTCAATAACAACAAGAGAACTGTGATCCCTGGACCTAAAGGTCCGCGAATAGTCAATATATGCAAGCCTGCTCTACATGTCTACGATCAGTTGCCACAATGCAAGTAAAGAAAGCACAGACATGCAAATAGTAAACGAAAGCGATGTTGACATGTAGAGACGAAAGTACTGATATAGAAAGGTAAAAGACAGGGAAAAGTGATGATACGATCTCACCGACTATCAGCTCGAAGCACCCACCTATGCTACCTTGAACTCACGGTTTAGAAAGTACGAAATCGTCTGCCGGACATACGAAAGATCCACTAAGTCAATTTCTACCCTCACACGAACCCAACCAAACCAAACATGACTCATAACTCGGGAAGGAACAGTTATAGAAACCGATTCCCTTAACAATCGCCAGAATTTTTGAAAACTCACCGGAACACCTCCGGAGCCCTCAAACTGCTCTGACATTCCCCGATTCCCACCAAACTATCCGCTGTCCCCAAATGCAACAAAACAAGCGTCTGGGCAGCAACAAACCATGTTAAACACTATAGGTTCAACTACGCGAGAATCTGCCGAAACGGGTTCCCGAAATCACCGAATTCGGCTCCGAAACCCTTCTGCCGCTATTCTACCACCTCCGAACCTCTAAGGTGGCAGTATCAACAAGACAACAAGGCTTGGCGGTGTTCCTAGGATATCCACATTGCCAGAATGCGAAAACTAGAACTTATACCACGTACGATCGGCGAATTTCCACCAATCGACGCCGTGGAACCCCGCTTTAACTCTGCAACGGCTCCCAGACCTTTGACGATCAGTCAAGAAGTTGCTAACAGTGATTACATGTTGTCCGGGGTAGTGCGCATGGTCCCCGTTGCGTAAAACACCCAAACTATCCATCTACAACCAATATAGTATTCAAATAATGTATAAAAGCTAGTTTTAGGCTCGTTACCACGATCTGTATCATAACAAACCCAACCAACCTATCGATTTGATTCATCTCGATGCTACGATACTCGTGCTCGCTGTCCGGAGTGCAAACGAGGACCAGGAAGCCTCGAAACAGTAAGAAACCACTCCTTCAAAGATGTTCTGGGAGCGGCCAAGTTTGTCGCGCACTTCGAGGCATCGCTGATAGTGAAGAAGGTGAGCACCGAAGTTCCCCAGGTCCCAGGGATGCCGTGCTCATGTTTCGGTGGATCGGCAAGGCTCCTACTGTCTGGAACGAAAGGTCGGCCCAAGACCAAGTCTTGAACCAGCCCGGGCAGACCTAGGGCACGGTTCTGGCAGCAGCCGGCGGCACGAGGGGGCGATCTCCGGCCAAAGGGAGGTCACCACACCCAGGGGAGGCGGCCGGCACCCCTGGCCGGCGGCGGGAGGCTGCGGCGGAGGCGTTAGGATCAAAAACCCAAGCGCGGCTGGGGCTTCGTCAAGCGCCGCAGCGGCAGCTCAGGAATGGCTGGGGCAGCGCCAGTGAGCCTCCTAGGACCCACGGCGATGACCCACAGCGGCGCCACACGGTGCAAGGACTCGGGCTCCTTCCCTCCCACAGAGAACAATAATAGGGGAAGAAAGAGAGAGAGAGCGAGAGAGAGAGAGAGAAGGGAAGAAGGTTCTCCTCCGGCGGCCAGCGACAGCGACAGCGGCGGCAGGGACCTCAGGTAGGCCGGGGTGGAGGAGATAAGGGATTAGGGCTAGGGTTTAGGGTTTAATTAACCCTAATCACCTCTATACATGTATATATACATTATTCTAAAAGAATAATTGCCCAAAAATCCTCCAAACTTTTGATTTCGCAGTCCAGTCCCTCTCCACAACTTTTCTCTCGCAGATAGGTCCTTGCCCGTGCGATTTCATGCAAAACGGAGCACCGGATGATTTTAAAAAGCAAAAAACATTACGTATTAATTGACCAATCTGCTATAACGATAGTTTTTTCACTAAAACCGTGGATCGAATGTAAAATCCATCAGCGCCATTGACTCCGGCACAGTCGGACCATTGAAAACGAGCTATTGGATCGCCCGAAACGGAGTCCGATTCGCTCCGAAGCCAACTACACACAACGGCCTCGATTGAAAACGCGAGTTACTATTTATTTAAGTGAATAGTAATAATCGCGTAACGGCTTCCTTTTAACTCATTTTCTGCTGAAATTTGACGAGCGAATATAAAATTAATATACACATGAAAACATCATTAAAAAGTATCAAATTTACACTGAAAAATCTCAGTCCTCACATAGTAGAATGACAAGGTTTGACATTATGGCAACGTATTCGACCGCTTTGTCGTTAGTTGGAATTTCATGTTTTAAACATGATGAATCAGGTTCTATAGGCATTTGACCACGCTTGCTTGCCCAAGTTCATTCGCACATGTTTGTGAGGGTCGCTTCCTACAAGCCGACACTCCGGAGTTTAGCCTTTGCGACATCATACTTGCCCGTGCAGGATTGGGCACCGAAGTTGATTGCCCTGGGAAAGGCTCATTCTTAGAGGAGGAATGTTGACTACCAATGGGCCATTATGCACGGCACAAGCCGGGACGCTACCTCGTGTAAGTCCCCGAAGATTGGGTAAAAGTGATCTAAACTTGACATAGTTAATGATAATTGTTCATTGCCGCATGAAGATGGACATTTATGTGAACTCTTGCATACTTGTATATACGATAGTAGTAATAGAACTACCTTCATGTTAGTTGGTATTATTGTATTGTTGCATAGAGGCATGATAATATTAAATTATTTTAATTTCAGCAATTATAGTAGTTTCTCTTTCAGTTATCTACTACTTGCCTCTGTTGACCTAATGGTGTATTTCGCTACTCTCGGCGGCTTACCCACTGGAAACTATTGTTTAATAGTTCTCACTCCCATTGGTTGATTGTTTTCGTTTCAGAGCCTTCTACTGCGGGTGAGGCTAGGGATCGCGGCAAGAGCTTAGCGACTAGCTAGAGCGACTTAGAAGTTGCTTTAGGTGGACCCGAGACACCTTTCTTTTGGTTTTAGATGTAAAAGGTGTATTTTTGTATAGAGACTATCTTATATTCATGAGATGTACCTTTTGTATAAACTTATTGTAATATCTTGTGTTGGATTGTTTGGTAGTAGTTTAGTGTAAAGACCGAGATTTTATTATATAATTTAACTCTCCGTTGACGATGTTTTTATGTGTATTTTAATTACATAATCGCTCGTCAAGTTCCGGGCGAAAACGAGTTAAAATGAAAGAGTTACGCGATTTACAATATTCCCTTAAGTGAATAATAACTCCGGTTTTCCGGAGAGACCGATGATTAGAGTTGGCTTTCGGAGTGTATCGGACTCCGTACATAGTAATCCAATAGCTTGTTTTCAACCGTCCGATTATTCTGGACTCGATGGCACTGACGGATTTCAGATTTGACAAACGGTTTCTAGGAAAAGCCTACTTTATGGTTGAGGGACCAAATGGTGATTATACATGTGAACCGTAAAGGAGATTATTGATCGGCGAATCATCAATCAAATCGAATGAAACAAAATTGTGAGTTTGATGTCTCGACAGTGCTGATCGCGCTGGCGCAATCCGTTCAGAATTCCGACGGACGGATCGCAAGATATAATGCGTTTCCCGAGGAAGGGTCAAAATGTCATTTTTGGGATTTCAAGTAAAGTGCCAATATTTTATGTACCAAATTGCACGAAATTAGACTGGGAGGAGGTACCTACGCGCAAAATACACGCGCTGTGAGGGACTTAGCTGATAATTATCAGCTTTGGTGGGCTAAGTTGCAAAGTGACCAACTTGGATATAAACACCACCTAGGGTTTTCTCATGTGAAACCCTAACCCTAGCCTTCTACACCCTCCACAGCCACCCCAGCCGACACCCCCACCTCCTGCTCCTCCCTCTGCGCGTGGCTGCCGCCGCCGGCGAACTTGTTTCCGACCGGCAGAGGGTGCAACCCCAGCACGACCATCCTTCCTCACATCACCACCACCCTCCATCTCTCTTTTCCTCTGTGGGGATCAACTTGAGTGACCCTAACCCGAGGGTTCTCTCTCTCTCCGGCGCCCCCAACCCTCCGACGATCTTCCACGGCCGCCGCCGCCGTCCCTGCGCGCCGCCGCGGCCGCTGTGAACAGACTGCACCAAGTTTTTGTGCAGATCTGGCCGGACCCGCGTGGGTTCCCTCTCCCCGCGTCGCCGCCATTCAAGATCCGTCGGGCCGCTCTCCTCCGGCCTCAGGCAACCCGCCGCCGCCGCCGCCTCGGAGTGCCCCGGCCGCCGCCGTGGCCGCTGGACCCCTGGAACCCGAGCCCTAACCCGTGCGGGCTCGGTTTGTGCCAGCGCCGCCACCGCCGCCCTCCGCCGTCGACCAACCGGAGCGCCGGCCTCCCTGGCCCTCCCGCATACATCGTCTGCCGACGGGACCGCCGCCGGAGCCGCCGATCGCCGGGAGACGAAGGCTCGGCCTAGAGAATCACCGAGCTAGGGCATCACCGCCGCCGCCTCTGGCCGCCTCCCGCCATCGGCCACCGCACGCGCCGACCTCCCCTGACCGGCAGCAACCCCCTGCCGCCGGTGAGCCCGCCGGAGAACCGCCGCCGGCCGTGCCCTAGCTCCCTCTGCCCGGTAAGCCCTATTTACTGCAGTCTGTGCATGGATCTGAGTTCGGGTCATTATTTTCGTGATCTGGAGGCTGTTCCGATGCCTCCGGAGGTGAGCACGGTGATCGTCGGTCAGTGCCGAACGCGATGCTTACCTCCATTGTGGTCAACGCCTCCCGGATCTGCAAAATAAGCGCGATCATCGTACAGTGCGCATAGTTCGCTGAAGTTCGCGTCGCACCCGCACGCTCCACAGTGCCCGGATGTGCTCCGAATCATGAGCACGGCCTCTGGCACGTCGAGACCTTTCAACATGTGCCTCGGCGGACCCCGAAGACCCTCGGTTTGTCGTAACGACCCATTAAGTCCGAAAAGTCACATAAAATGATGTGATTTCGTAAAAGATTGTGGGCTTTTATGCAATTGTACACCGTGTGGGTCCTGTGGGCAGTAGGTATAGACTGTGTGTGACCTCTGGACTGATTGTCCAAGGTCCGATGTCTTTTGCGGAAATCGAAGATCGATTTCTAGTGCGTTTTTCGACGAAATTCGTCGGCAAAATGCGGATTACGGTTCGGGATCGACTGTCACGACTTGCATGACTTGGGGACTGCCGCTGAGCCTAGTTGGCTGGTTGTCTCGGCCGTCTCGAGCATTCTGAGATGCCTGATGAGCGGCAGTGGTTCCGGTGTCGAAAATTGACACTTCCGGGAACCCGGATCGGAGCGATCATCCGAGAATAATCGTTCCGATGTTCGATCTTGTGCTTGCTGCCCAAACACCCAAAGGGATGTGTTTTGGGGCAGCGGTTGACCCGTGGAGCGAGTCTGTATCTTTCGGGACTGTTCGTGTGTCCCGGGGACGTCCCGGTGCGATTTTTGGGACTTCCGGTGTTGTTCGGAGATCGGTTTCGAGGAAACCGAGTCTCAGGTTTTGGGGGTTTGTGTGAGATGCGTACATTAAGTCCTTTGAGATTTATATCTGACTCGGTGGACCTATCGTAGGTCCGGTTGATCTGCTTCGCGTCCAGGTTCCCGACGCGAGTACGACAGGTGGGTGAGCCTTCGGAGTAGTCGTTATCACTGTTCCCTGTCTCTCCTTTGATATAGCTCTACATGTCGATTCCTTCTTTACAGCATTCGTTCATTCTTACCTTACTTGCATAGTATATTTGTGGTTATGGACATGTAGAGCAGGATTATGCATTGATGATCTGTGGACTTCTTGTCCAGGCAACACATCGACTCTCTCGTCGTGTATTTCGATTTGATTGATCAGGATTTGGCGTTCATACGCCTCTGTTGTGGCTTCGGCCAGGTACCGGCCTCTTGCCGGCTTTGATTCGATCTGCTTGATCAGGATGCGGCGTTCCTTTCGCCTGAGATGTGGCTTCGGCCAGGTATCGGCTTCTTGCCGACTTTTTATTGAGCATATCGCATGATTAGTCACTGCACAGCGTGTATTCATGACACCAGATCGGTTTGGCCACCGATCAAGGGTGTACTATCCGGATGAGTCGACCTGCGGGCGCATGAGTTAGATCGGGTGCAAGTAATGTGACAAGCAAGCCTGGGGTCTCGGACCAACTGGCAGGCAACTCAGATTGGGTATTTTGAGTTTTCATTCCATTGATGCATATGCAGCTTAGTTTTTCCTGTACAGTAGCGTTTTGATTATTTATTCTGTTCATACTGACACAGCTACTGTAGATCTCTGATTATATTGTTATCATATCTCCTTTGTTTTTCTCAGTGATTACGACATGCCCCTGTGGCTCGGTTGTACCCACTGAGAAACCTCGTTGTGGTTTCTCACTCCCCATTTTCCCAGGTACCTCGAGCGAGGAGTTCAGTTCGTGGTTCGACGTGAGGACGATCTAGCTAGACTGCATTAGCGGTCATCACCTTGGTTATGTTTTCCTTATCCGCATTAGTAGTCAGATAGATATATAAATGGTTCAGTTAAATGATCAATTTGAATGCTTATAAATTGTATAAGATGATGAATTCCCTATGCATAATTTGGATTATCAGCATTTGACTTGTGTTTTATCGTGTGGGTGTCTACCCATCGTGGTAGCTGGTTTTCAAAATGAAGTTCCGTGTGGAAATAGTTTTAAAAGGTTTTTATGGATTTCTTTTAACGCTTATTAGAATTTGAAAACAAAGCTTTCGTGTGGGAAGCAATTTTTAATAGGATGTTTATTGTACTGTGCATTGCATCATCCTTCGCTTAAGGAGTGCTTAGAGGCATGTAAGGATAGTTGTATGCAAATATACTCTATGGTTGTATTGTGTGGATTATCGTGAATGTAAGTGTGATTGTGATCCTGTTGTATGTTGTTGGTACGCCGTGCAAATACAGGGAAGACTCTGTCCGTGTAGACAGAGGTACCTGTATTTGTGGCGGGTCTGTTCACTGCGCGGGCTAGACTTTCAAAAAAAAAAAAATTGACCCGTTTTCCGCATCTAAACTAGCCCGGGGCGTGACATTTAGTTGGCTTAATTCTTGTTGTTAATCTATTATGCTCTGATTATCTTGTTTAGGATGTGTATATTTCCTTTTTTTTTCCCTTGTTGTTGTAGACGTCTTGTGTGCACCGGGGGTGCCTTGTGCACACGGCGGGTCTGTGCATGTATCGGGCAGGCATTCGCTGGGGTCTCGGCGTGACAGCATATTTCGTGAAGTGAGTCGGAGTTTTGAAAGTTCGAGATAGAAAAAAATAAAGTTAGAAGACTCGAAGACTCAAAACATGAATCTACGATATTTGATAAGTTTAAATAATATTGATGGTCATTTATAATCATATACATATGTTTGGAAGACATTAGAATAGGTTTAAATTAATAAAATATTTAAAACTGAAGTTTTTCATATTTCAGAATCCGGACACTGTTGGAAGGTTCGGACCCCGAAAGCCTCTCTTGCTGTCACGCAGGGAGGATTCGAACCTTACAGGAAGGATCCGGACCTTGATACTCTGGAAAGTATCAAAGTCCGGACCCTATTAAAGGGTCTAGACCCTGAACCTGACGTAGATTTTTTAAAATCAATTTTTTAATCCTAATCTGATTCTAATTGCTTCCAAACCTATAAATAAGATGTAGGGGTGTATCTAAAATGTGGTCAAGCATAGAATATTTTTTTGAAACCCTAGAAACTTGTTGAGTGCTTTCTTTCTCATCTGCAACAACAAGTTTCTATCGGATCAATTCTTGAAACCTTAATTTCTCTTTCTTTATGGAGAGTTGATCCAGCTATTGCTTAGAGAAATCTTCTACGGTCTTTTAATGATCCTCTAAGCAAGGAATCACCACTTACGTTATTCGTTTTGCTCCGGACGGAATGGCGTCGTGGATTCGACGTGATCAAGACATTCGTGGATTCGAACCATTGGTGCTCATGGATTCGAGTGGCGTTCATGGATTCGGATGTGGGGTGTGGACTAGCCGTTGGTGTGCACGGGATCCAGAGAAGATGAAAGAGAGGTTTGAGTCCGTAGAGTCGGTAATCATCTTGTAATCTTTTATTTCTTATTAGATTGTTATCGCGTGTTGTCTCGCAGATTTTTTACTCCAATCTGGAGTTTTTTCACATAAATTTCGATGCGCTATTTTTATTTTCTGCATTTATTTTTATTGCATCGAGTTTTATATTTTTGGCCTTCATACCTATTCACCCCCCTCTAGGTATTTAATAGTTTTTAAATTGGTCCTCGGGGTCCCTATAACCTAACAAAAGCTACTTGGGAGCTGGAGAGCGCACGTCAAGAGCTTCTTCCTTATCTTTTTCAGATGGTGGATTGAGATATTTGATCTCTAGTGTAAGGACTGAGAATTTCACTATGTAATTAAACTCTCCGTTGACGATATTTTTGCGTGTATTTTAATTACATAATCACTCGTCAAGTTTTGGGAGAAAACGAGTTGGAATGAAGAAGTTACGAGATTTTTACTAATCACTTAAAGTGAATAGTAACTCAGATTTTCTGAAGAAACCAACGAATAGAGATGGCTTCTGGAGTGTATCGGACTCCGTTCATAGTGGTCCAATAGCTCGTTTTCAACAGTCCAACTATTTCGGACTCGATGGCGTTGACGAATTTTTGATTTGACGCACGGTTTTTGAGAAAACTAGACTTTATCGCAAAATGGACTTTTATTCTTCATTGTTTTGGCTTTGTAAAGCTTACCGTTGCTCCGTTTTGCATGTGGACCCTCAGACAGGGACCTATTATGCGAGAGAAAGTCTGCACAAAGGGACTTAGGTCGCGATTTTGCTAATCGAGGAGATTTCGAGGCGATTAGTGGTTTTGTACTTGTGGTGTATTGATAGATCGAAAACCGAATGAGTATGTCACGAATCGGCAACCAAATTGAACAAAACAAAATTGTGAGTTCGATGTCTCGGTAGTGCTGAACGCGCTGGCGCAATTCGTTAGAAAATCCGACGGACGGATCGCAAGATATCGTGCGTTTACCGAGGAAGGGTCAAAGTGTCATTTTTGGTATTTCGCGCAAAATGCCAATATTTTATGTACCAAAATGCGCGAAACTTGGCTGGGGGGTACTTACACGCGAATTACACACACTGTGAAGGACCCATAAAGAAATAAGAGTTTTCGATGGACTTATGTGCAAAATGGCCGAGGTGTATATAAATAGGTTTTAGGGTATGCTCATGCAAACCCTAACCCTAAGCCACCTCCCCCTCCACAACTAACCCTAGCCGACCTGTAATACTTGAGATTTTAGGGTTTCTGGACTTGGCAGGATTCGGGCGCCCGGAAGTGAGGTTGTGGACGCCCGAATGTTCCGGACCCCGTTGCACTTTGCGGATGATCCGGTTGTGGCCGACGAAGATCGGATCTGGATGCATGATTCGGACGCCCGGATTGAGGATCCGGTTTGAGCTGTTGACGTGGAGGGCCACGTGTCGCGACGCAGGACACGTGTCGATCGCCGGAGACACGCCGCCCCACCGCCTGATGACTATCGACCGGCCGCTTGACCGCGCGACGACACCTGTACGGCAGGGTTTCCGGACGCCCGGAAGTTGAGAAGTGGGCGCCCGAATGTGAACTTTTGGCAGCCTATAAATAGGCGAGTCCCTGATGGTTTTTGGTGCATTTCCACTCCGAGATCCCTGTTTCTAGAGAGAGAAAGTGGGTTTAGGGCCATGTGTTGGCATAGTTTGTAACCCTGCTTGCTCTCTTCTACTCTGCTGATCTGATCTGGTGCCAAGCCGTTATTCTGCTGGAGATAGCAGTTCCTTGGAGGTTTACTCAGATCGGAGTGCTGCCGGAGTTCCTTATCTTGGAGGGTTGGATCTGAGGCTTGTTCTTTCCCCACCGTGGTTGGATTAGCATTTGAGGTGGGTTGATGTTTGCCAGATTCAGTGGACTTCCTCCTACGTGTTTTATCTCATGTTAGCATAATATGATATGATGTTGTTTGGATTATGTTAGCATGATTGGATTATGATATGTGGATATTGGATTATGATATTGGGATTATGATAGTATGCCATGCTAAGATTATGTAGAGATGCCATGTTAGGTTGAGACTGATCTATAGACTGCATGGGCATGTTATGATCTTAGATGTGCTAATGATATGTATATGAGCATGCATTTCCTTGTATCCCTGTTGCATGATTGGACCTACACCTATTCTGTTGATTCCTTGTACCAGTTGTTGTGCATGTAGTGTAGGTGATCATGTTGTGGCTCGTGCTATGTTGTTGTACCTCCTCTTTGTGGTAGAGTTGAGATGATTGTGAGCACTGGAGCATTGATTGTGCCGAGGGCACGGGGTTCCTTGTGAGAGTATGGATTGGGTCATACTTGGTGATTATCCTTTGTGGTGCCGAGGGCACAGTGGATTGGGTCTTACCTGTTGACTATTCTTTGAGGTGCCGAGGGCACATGATCCTTTGTTGACCCAGTCGTGTCGATCATATACCTGCGGGTGCTTGGTGGTTACTATGGTTGTACTTTGCTCGGTTGGGTCGCTCCCACGAGTACCACTCTAGAGTTGGCATGTTCCGTACAGAGAGGTGTACGAGGGGCTAGTTACAGACGGGCTTCCTGTACTAGTCGGCTCCCTGGAGGGTTGAGCAGCTCCCTGTAGGGTTGAGCGTGATCAGGCCGCATGGTATGGTATTGTATTGAGAGGTATTGTATGGCGAGAGCTAGGTACAGATGGGGTTCCTGTACTAGCTGGTTCGCAGGTATTGTATTGTGTATGATAGTCCTCATTTGGTATATTCAGTTCTTTGATATTCATACTGACAGTTGAGCTTTGTGTATAGTAGTGGTAGTATATCTCCTACTCTTTTATTGCTCTATTCATATCACTTGAGATTGAGGACTTAGTGGGCAGACCGCTGAGGCTGGTGGCGGTACCCACTGAGGACTACTTGATTGATAGTAGTTCTCACACCCATTGGTGACATCTTTTTGCAGAGTCTTCTTCCCCAGTTGTGCATACTGAGCGCGGAAAGGAGACCGTCGGGTAGAGCTATTCCCCGGATATTTGGCTAGAGGTATACCCATTTTGGATAGATGGTTGAGTATGTACATATTATGTGATGTTGATATCAGTCTGTATATGAGAGTTATTTGTGAGAGTTATGGATGATGTATGTACAGTGATCTTTTGATATATTATATAGCAGCTCTGTTGATACCTTTAGCTCTGTGTGTTTTACTGTGGATGTTGTTTCGCTTCGTATACATGGTAGAGATACTGTGTATGCGGCGGATCTGGTCATGCGCCTGGGAAGAGGTAACCCGGGGCGTGACAGATTAAGTTGGTATCAGAGCTTAGGAATAGGTCAAGAGGGCCTAGGAAACCTAAGATAAACAGACCTAAGAATGACGAGAGAGACGTGATTGATCGCGAAAGTCAAAGATTGGGTTGTTGAATCCTTCCTTGTGTAGGAAGAGTGATTGAGGGATTATGCCTTCTCTTATCGGATGAATTATGTTGGCTGCAGACGACATAATAATCTGAGAAGAAAAGAAGTGTCCTTCTAGACTTTCGCTAGATTGGGTCGTGAGATTGTTTGTGGTCATAAGCGGGTATTCTATTGCAGGTTGTTATTATGCCTCCTCGACGACCATCGACGCGAGCGCATCCGACGCCTTCGGATATGCCTGAGCAGACGGGACCTAGTGAACAGCCCGCTCTGCAGGAGCAGCTAGCAGACATAGCTGCAGTTGGAAGGCAGCAGAGTGCCTTGTTACAGAAGATGTGTGATGCTTTTTCTACGCCTCGAGCCATGGAACCTCAGGCGGCAACGACTCCAATTACATCTCAACCCGGAGAAGGAAGTACTCAGCCTAGTCAAGTGCTTTCTGAAGAGGAGCAGGAGCGGATGGCGGATAGATTGGCTCGCTTCTGTAGGTTTGATCCACCGCGATTCAATGGTAGTAGTATAGAACCGTGGGTGGTAGAAGCCTGGATTTGTGAGATGGAGAAGTTGTTTAGGATGTCCTGTGCAAGTAGGACCTTGGATCATGCCTGTTGATTTATTAGTATTGAGACAATTGCAGGATTTTGATGTAATCCTTGGTATGGATTGGTTATCTCGATACTTTGCTACGATCGATTGTGGATCTAAGACAGTAATCTTTCGTGAGCCTGGACTTGAAGAGTATGTTTATGAAGGTTGTAAGAGTTCACTGTTCGCAGTGACGATCTCTTCTTCTAAGGCCAGACAGATGTTAAATAGTGGATGTATGGCCTATTTAGCAACAGTGACTGAAGTGCCTACTGTTGTACCAGGACTCGAGGATATTTCTATTTTCCGTGAATTTTCGGACGTATTTCCTTCTGAGTTATCCTCGATGCCTCCTGATAGGGAGATTGAATTCGTGATTGATGTGGTACCAGGAACCGCGCCAATCTCGAAGACACCCTATAGAATGGCACCAGCTGAGTTGAGAGAGTTGAAGGCGCAATTGCAAGATTTGATGGATAAAGGTTTTATTAGACCCAGTGTGTCGCCCTGGGGAGCGCCTGTTTTGTTTGTAAAGAAGAAGGATGGTTCACTTAGGTTGTGTGTGGATTATCGAGAATTGAACAAAGTGACCATCAAGAATAGATACCCCCTCCCACGTATCGATGACCTGTTCGATCAATTGCAGGGAGCGTGTGTCTTTTCTAAGATTGATCTTCAGTCCGGTTACCACCAGTTGAAGGTGAAGGCCGAGGATATTTCTAAGACTGCTTTTAGAACTCGGTATGGGCATTATGAGTTCACAGTCATGCCGTTTGGGCTGACTAATGCCCCTGCTGCATTTATGGATATGATGAACCGAGTCTTTAAGTCCTTCTTGGACAAGTTTGTGGTAGTCTTCATCGATGATATTTTGATTTACTCCCGTAGTGATGAAGAGCATGAGGAGCATTTGAGGTTAGTGCTACAACTCTTGCGAGAGAAGAAGTTGTATGCAAAGCTCAAGAAGTGTGAGTTTTGGTTGAGAGAGGTTGCCTTTTTAGGCCATGTAATTTCAGCTTCGGGAGTAGCTGTTGATCCTAAGAAGATTGAGGCAATTCGTGATTGGCCTAGACCAACAACTATATCTGAGGTTCGGAGTTTTCTTGGTCTAGCCGGGTATTATCGTCGATTCGTGGAGAGCTTTGCGAAACTCTCTACGCCACTTACTCGGTTAACCAGGAAAGGGGTTAAGTATGTTTGGAGTGAGGAGTGCCAAGAATGCTTTGATGAGCTTAAGCAGAGATTGATGACAGCCCCTATTCTTGCACTACCTGTGATGGGCGAAGGATTTGTCATTTATAGTGATGCTTCGCATAGTGGCTTGGGTTGCGTGTTGATGCAACATGGCAAAGTGATTGCATATGCTTCAAGACAACTAAAGGAATATGAGAAGAACTACCCCACTCATGATTTGGAGTTGGCGGCGGTAGTCTTTGCTCTGAAGCTATGGCGTCACTATCTTTATGGTGAGCATTGTGAGGTGTATACAGATCATAAGAGTCTTAAGTATCTGTTTACACAGAAAGAGTTGAATCTACGGCAACGGAGATGGTTAGAATTATTGAAGGATTATGACATTTCTATATTATACCATCCCGGTAAGGCGAACGTTGTTGCCGATGCTTTGAGTAGGAAGGCTGTGGCAACTTTGAGTTTGTGTATTACTCAACAGCCTGTCCTAGTGGAGGAGATGCGGAGGTTATCCCTTGAAGTGGTTACTTCTGGGATGACAGCAAAACTGATGACTCTGATTTTGCAGCCCACTCTGTTAGACAGGATTCGAGAAAAACAGAGTGAAGATCCTTACTTGGTGAAAATTCGAGATCAACTGAGGAGTGGAGATCTTGAAGGTTTTTCTTGTGATGATTCTGGAATTCTCCGTTTTAGAGGACGTCTATGTGTACCAGCAGATCAGGAGATTCGAGAGGAGATATTGAAGGAAGCGCATTATTCTCCTTATTCTGTACATCCTGGAGGGACAAAGATGTACCAGGATCTGAAGACTCACTTCTGGTGGAATGGTATGAAGCGGGATGTTGGTAGAGCTGTAGCTCAATGTTTGACATGTCAGCAAGTTAAGGCTGAACATCGAGTACCAGCTGGTAAGCTACAGAGTCTTCCAATACCTGAGTGGAAGTGGGATCATATTACGATGGATTTCATCGTAGGATTGCCGAGGACTTCTAGCGGCTGTGATTCCATTTGGGTGATCGTTGATAGGCTGACGAAAGTCTGCTCATTTTCTGCCTATGCAGATTACTTGGTCACGTGAGCGACTTGCGCAGCTGTATATGGATGAGATATTGAGATTGCATGGAGTGCCAATCTCAATAGTATCTGATAGAGACCCAAGGTTTGTTTCTCATTTCTGGAAGAGTTTACAAACAGCTTTGGGGACTCAGCTTCGGTTTAGCACTGCGTTTCATCCCCAGACTGATGGTCAGTCCGAGCGCACTATACAGACACTCGAGGATATGTTGAGAGCTTGTGTCTTGGATTTTGGTGGAGGTTGGGATCGACATCTGAGATTAGTAGAGTTTGCGTACAACAATAGCTATCAAGCGAGCATTAAGATGGCTCCGTTTGAAGCATTGTATGGACGCAAATGTCGATCACCTCTGTATTGGGATGATGTTGGTGAAAGGAAGACGTTGGGTCCAGACCTTTTGCTTGAAGCCGAAGAGAAAGTTAAGTTGATACGACGGCATATCGAGACGGCTCAGAGTAGGCAGAAGAGTTATTCTGATACTCGGAGGCGAGATCTAGAGTTTCATGTTGGCGATCATGTTTTCTTGAAGGTCTCACCATCAAAGGGCATACGGAGATTTGGAATTCGCGGAAAGCTTAGTCCGCGATTTATTGGTCCTTTTGAGATCTTAGAGAGAGTTGGACCCGTGGCTTATCGGTTAGCCCTTCCGCCTCGACTTGCAGGAGTACACGACGTCTTTCATGTATCTGTTCTGAGGAGATACATGCACGACCCTTCCCATGTGATTGATTTTTCTCCACTGGAGCTTACTGAGGATTTGCATTACGAGGAGCGACCGATACGGATTCTTGCTCGTGAGACGAGGGAATTGCGTAATCGGATCATACCTTATGTTAAGGTACAGTGGGATTTTCATGATGATAGAGAGGCTACTTGGGAGTTAGAGACCGTTATGCAGAGATCTTATCCCCACCTGTTTACATCTTGAGGTGAGTACTTTAGTTTCGAGGACGAAACTATTTTAAGGAGGGGAGAATGTAATACTTGAGATTTTAGGGTTTCTGGACTTGGCAGGATTCGGGCGCCCGGAAGTGAGGTTGTGGACGCCCGAATGTTCCGGACCCCGTTGCACTTTGCGGATGATCCGGTTGTGGCCGACGAAGATCGGATCTGGATGCATAATTCGGACGCCCGGATTGAGGATCCGGTTTGAGCTGTTGACGTGGAGGGCCACGTGTCGCGACGCAGGACACGTGTCGATCGCCGAAGACACGCCGCCCCACCGCCTGATGACTATCGACCGGCCGCTTGACCGCGCGACGACACCTGTACGGCAGGGTTTCCGGACGCCCGGAAGTTGAGAAGTGGGCGCCCGAATGTGAACTTTTGGCAGCCTATAAATAGGCGAGTCCCTGATGGTTTTTGGTGCATTTCCACTCCGAGATCCCTGTTTCTAGAGAGAGAAAGTGGGTTTAGGGCCATGTGTTGGCATAGTTTGTAACCCTGCTTGCTCTCTTCTTCTACTCTGCTGATCTGATCTGGTGCCAAGCCGTTATTCTGCTGGAGATAGCAGTTCCTTGGAGGTTTACTCAGATCGGAGTGCTGCCGGAGTTCCTTATCTTGGAGGGTTGGATCTGAGGCTTGTTCTTTCCCCACCGTGGTTGGATTAGCATTTGAGGTGGGTTGATGTTTGCCAGATTCAGTGGACTTCCTCCTACGTGTTTTATCTCATGTTAGCATAATATGATATGATGTTGTTTGGATTATGTTAGCATGATTGGATTATGATATGTGGATATTGGATTATGATATTGGGATTATGATAGTATGCCATGCTAAGATTATGTAGAGATGCCATGTTAGGTTGAGACTGATCTATAGACTGCATGGGCATGTTATGATCTTAGATGTGCTAATGATATGTATATGAGCATGCATTTCCTTGTATCCCTGTTGCATGATTGGACCTACACCTATTCTGTTGATTCCTTGTACCAGTTGTTGTGCATGTAGTGTAGGTGATCATGTTGTGGCTCGTGCTATGTTGTTGTACCTCCTCTTTGTGGTAGAGTTGAGATGATTGTGAGCACTGGAGCATTGATTGTGCCGAGGGCACGGGGTTCCTTGTGAGAGTATGGATTGGGTCATACTTGGTGATTATCCTTTGTGGTGCCGAGGGCACAGTGGATTGGGTCTTACCTGTTGACTATTCTTTGAGGTGCCGAGGGCACATGATCCTTTGTTGACCCAGTCGTGTCGATCATATACCTGCGGGTGCTTGGTGGTTACTATGGTTGTACTTTGCTCGGTTGGGTCGCTCCCACGAGTACCACTCTAGAGTTGGCATGTTCCGTACAGAGAGGTGTACGAGGGGCTAGTTACAGACGGGCTTCCTGTACTAGTCGGCTCCCTGGAGGGTTGAGCAGCTCCCTGTAGGGTTGAGCGTGATCAGGCCGCATGGTATGGTATTGTATTGAGAGGTATTGTATGGCGAGAGCTAGGTACAGATGGGGTTCCTGTACTAGCTGGTTCGCAGGTATTGTATTGTGTATGATAGTCCTCATTTGGTATATTCAGTTCTTTGATATTCATACTGACAGTTGAGCTTTGTGTATAGTAGTGGTAGTATATCTCCTACTCTTTTATTGCTCTATTCATATCACTTGAGATTGAGGACTTAGTGGGCAGACCGCTGAGGCTGGTGGCGGTACCCACTGAGGACTACTTGATTGATAGTAGTTCTCACACCAATTGGTGACATCTTTTTGCAGAGTCTTCTTCCCCAGTTGTGCATACTGAGCGCGGAAAGGAGACCGTCGGGTAGAGCTATTCCCCAGATATTTGGCTAGAGGTATACCCATTTTGGATAGATGGTTGAGTCTGTACATATTATGTGATGTTGATATCAGTCTGTATATGAGAGTTATTTGTGAGAGTTATGGATGATGTATGTACAGTGATCTTTTGATATATTATATAGCAGCTCTGTTGATACCTTTAGCTCTGTGTGTTTTACTGTGGATGTTGTTTCGCTTCGTATACATGGTAGAGATACTGTGTATGCGGCGGATCTGGTCATGCGCCTGGGAAGAGGTAACCCGGGCGTGACACGACCCCCCACCTCGGGCACACCCTCGCTTCCACCACCTCCACCTCCCTCAACTCCCTCTCTTTTCTTCCTCTTCTCGGGTTAGATCCACCCAGGAAGGATGTGCCTTGATCCCTGCGGTTGCCGGCAACGCCCCGACCCTCCGGCGTGTCGCCCTGCCATCCCCGGCCGTCCCCGAGCACCGCCGCTGCTCCTGCAGCCTGGCTAAATCGGCTGGAGCTCGTGCGGGCTGGTGGTGACAGAGAGCAACCGCCGCCGCCTCACGTGGCCCCCTACCGACGTCCCTCAGCTCTCCGGCACCGCCGCGCCCGACTCCGACCATCGCTGTCGCCGCCGCTCACGTGGAGCGCCGCCGCGACCGCGCCTGTGGCCGGATCTGCTCGGGTGACAGTGCAAGCTTGCGCGTCGGCGCCGTAGCCCGTGTCCTCTCCCCTTCCCTTCCTCTCAACCTCGGAGGGACCCCCATCGTCGTCCGGCACCGCCCCGTGATCGCTATCGCCGGAGGAACCAACCCAAGCTCCCCTCGGATTCCTGCGGGCTAGGGCATCACCGCCCGCCGCCGCCGCCACCTCTCACCGCCGGATGGTGCCACCGCCGGTCGTCCCCGGCCAGCCGCACCTGCCCACCGCCGGCGCGTCCACCGCCGTCGGCCGGAGCTGTCTCCCTGCTCTCGGTTTAGCCCGAGCTGGGGCTGCTTGTTGGCTGGTTCACTGTCCCGGTGATCCGAGCCGCCTCCGTCGACCCCGCTGGTGAGCACGGCCCTCCCGAGGTGCCGACTACCTCCGTGCTCACCTGTTCCGCTGTCAGCGAGGCTCGGAACAGCGAGTTATCGAACGTCGCTCCCGGACCACCTTTCTGGTTGAGGTTCCGGTCACTCCCGCGCGCTCCTCGGCCGTTCGCTGTGCTTCGGACAGCGAGCACGCCTCCTCCTTGTCGAGACCCTGCAGGGTGTGTCTCGGCGGGCCTTGATAACGCTCGGTTCGAGGTATCGGCCCATAAACTCTCTACAATGCATGTTTATGTTGTAAAATCTAGTATTGTTAGGGACTTTGGGGCGACTTGATCACTGTGGGCAGCGGGTACACGCTGCGTGTGACCTGTGGACTAGTTGTCCAAGGTCCGCTGCCCTTTGTTTGTCCGAAAATGAGTTTTTGGAGCGTTTTCCGACGAAATCCATCGGCGGAACGCGGTTTACAGCTCGAAAATTATCCGACACGACTCGCATACCTTGCAGGCTGCCGCTAAGCCTTGTTGCCTAGTTGTCTCGACCGTCTCGAGTATTCGGAGACGCCCGATGAGCGGCAGTGGGTTCCGGTGTCGAAATCGACACTTCCGCGAACCTGGATCGGAACGATTACCCGACGGTGATCGTTTCGGTGTTAGATCTTATACTTGCTGCCAAGACACCTTAATAGGTCGTGTTTTGGGGCAGCGGTCGACTCGTGGATCGAGTCGGTACTTTTCGGGATTGTTCGTGTGACCCGGGGACGTCCCGGTGCGATTTCGGGACTTTCGGCACTGTTTGGAGATCGGTTTTGGGGAACCGAGTCTCAGGTTAGATGTTCATGTGAGATTATGATGTTTGAGTCGATTGAGGCTTATCTCTGACTCGGTAGACCTATCGTAGGTCCGGTTGATCTGCGTCGCGTCCAGGTTCCCGACGCGAGTGCGACAGGTGGGTGCTTCGAGCTTTTGGGGTTAGACTGTATCACTGTTCCCTATCTCTAGCTTGATATATTCCGCATTATATCTCTACATGTCGATTCTTTTTTCACAGTATCCGTTCATTTATGCTTACCTTACTTGCATAGTATATATGTGGTCATGGACATGTAGAGCAGGATTATGCATTGACGATCTGTGGACCTCTCGGTCCAGGCAACACATCGACTCTCTTGTCGTGTGTTTCGATCTGTTTGATCAGGATTCGGCGTTCATATGCCTCTGTTGTGGCTTCGGCCAGGTATCGGCTTCTTACCGACTTTTGTATTGAGCATATCGCATGATCAGTCACAGCACTTGGAGTATTCATGACACCAGGTCGGTTTGGCCACCGATCAGGGGTGTACTATCCGGATGGTCGGCCTGCGGGCGCATGTTTGAGCTCAGTGTGGATCGGTGACAGGATACGCATGAGGTCTGCGGACCAATGGCAGGAACCAGATTGGGTATTTAGTTGGTTTGACTACCATTGAGGCATTTACAGCTTAGTATTCTCGTACAGTAGCAGTTCGATTATTTGTTCCTATTCATATCTGTTGCAGCTATTGTAGTTCCTCTGATTATACTTGTTACTGTATCTCCTTTGTTTTCCAGGGGAGACTCTGTCCGCGTAGATAGAGGAACCTATATTTGTGGCGGGTCTGTACGCCGCGCGGGTTAGGCTTTTCAAAAAAAAATTTGACCCTTTTTTCGCAAACTTTGACTTTTAAAAGATATAAAGATTCTTATTAAACCAGCCCGGGGCGTGACATCTAGTTTTGCGGACGAAACTCCTTTTTAGGAGAGGAGGATGTAGCACACTAGACTTTTACAAATCGCGAAGTCTTAATGAAAGAAATAGTATTTAATACTATTCTGGATATTTTGGTTGAGTTTGGAGACCTTGGGAGTATTTACAATGCTTAAATAGCATGAAAACGGACTTCGGAGACCATATTCTGCAAAAACTGCAGTTTTGGTATTATGTATCGGTACTGATTGAGGTGTACCAGAACTCAATAGAAGACTAGCTTGAGCGGCTCTTGGGTTTTGAGGAACTCATCTTGAGTATTGGTACTGATTTACTGTGTACGGGAACATAGCAGAAAATCAGAAAAATCCAACGTTCAGGTTCTAGGGAACTGGATTCTCAGTACCGGAATAATTGAGCTGTGTACCGGTACTCAATTTCGTGTACCGACACTCAATGGTGCAAAACCTATTTTCACACAGGTTGCCATTTTCGAGTTTTGGGGGACTTATTGGGTTATTGTGGCAGCCTATATATGTCACCCCCATCCCCACTTCTCTCTTGTATGCAGCAGGAGCTTTGGAAAGGTAGGATGCTCTCCCCTTCTCCATTTCTTCCTCTTTCCTTCTCATTTCCGTGCATTTTCCACTTAGCTATCTTCTTCTTCCTTCTCCATGGAACTAGGATCTTGTAGAGCTAAAGGGAGCTTGGGTTTGGAAGGAGAGTCGTTGGAGCTTCTAAAACTTCATCCTCAACACTTGGGGATTAGAGCTTGTATTGAGGTTAGTAAACTTCTTAGCACGTCTACATTGTAGAATTGAGAGGTTTTGGGTAGAATTTCTAGTTTTGTGAAAAAAAATGGTTTATTTTGGGAATTTTCAAATGAGGGATTTTGGTATAGAATTAATGTGTTTAGAACACTCATATAGGTTGGAATTGAAGCCTCATTGCTTTGATTTGAAGTTCGGACAAGGATTTCTTGAATTGAGGTATTTTGCTCTCATTTTTCTTGAGATTTTTGGTGAGTTTCGTGGAGAGTTTTTTTAGAATGTTGTGACCCCTTGAGAATTTTTCTTAGGGCTTAAGAAAATTGTGGGACAACTTTGATTTGAGGAACGAATAAGTTCCGTCGACTATCCGGTGGGTTCGATCTCACCGAAATTGGTGCACTCCCTTTATGTCTTCAACTCCCTATTTTGAGATCATTTCATGTTTTAGCATGCTAATTGGACTATTTGTGAATTTATTAGCATGTGGGTTCATTATTCTATCACGAATTATGATACATGCATGTCCTTGTACATGAGTTTCCTTGCTAGTGCACTCCTTTTATGTCTTCAACTACATATACATGAGTTACTAAAATTAGGAGTCACAAAAAAAATCAATGTCAAAACATAGATCAGCAGCATTCATAGTAATGAAACATGTAGAAATAGTCAGAGGAAAAAGTAGAATGGTTATAAACTACAAAAGATTTAATGATAATACAAAAACAGATGCCTATAATATTCCAGAAAAGTCTCAACTAATAAATAGCATACAAGATAAAAGAATATTTAGTAAATTTGATTGTAAGTCTGATTTTTGGCAAGTAAAAATGCCTGAAGACAGTATAGAATGGACCGGTTTTTGGCAAGTAAAAATGCATGAAGACAGTATAGAATGGACCGCATTTACATGCTCAGAAGGACATTATGAATGGTTAGTAATGCCTTTTGGATTAAAAAATGCACCTACAGTATTTCAAAGAAAATTGGATAATATATTTAGTCAGTCCTTGTGCTCCTAAGTTTCTAGCCATCCATCAAAATTGATGGATGGCTAGATTATTTTCTCTTTTTTTTTCACTATCTCTCTCAATTTCTCCTCTCTTTCAATTTCTTTCCAATTTCTCTTCTCTCTCTCACACACTTCCCACCACAATCACCTCCACCCCAACCCACCTCCCACTATCAACACCCCCTCCCCCTCAACCCCATATGCCGTTGTCGCCGCCGCCACGCCACCTCCCCTACCCCCGCTACCGCCGTCGCCGCCGCCTCCGGTGATGATGGCGGTGGCCCGCGGGGAAGAGAGGGGATGGAGGGGGGTTAGGGTTTAGGGTTTAGGGCAGAGAGGGATAATAGTGAAGGGGCGGAGGCGACGACGACGATGGCCAGCGGGGAGGGAGATGATGGTGAAGGGGATGGTGGATGGGGATGGTGGGGAGGAGATGGTGGAGAGGGATGGTGGGGGTGTGGGCTAAGAGAGAGAGAAGAGAAACTGAGAGAGAGATAGGAGAAATTGAGAGAGAATGAGAGAAGAGAAATTAAGAGAGAAATGAGAGAAATAAGAGATTAATCCTAACCATCCATCAAAATTGATGGATGGTTAGGAACTTATGAGCCCTTGTGCTCCTAATAGCACAGTAGCCCTGCTCTCTATATATATGTAAATATATATATATACATACATGTATACATGTATATATATATATATATACACACACATGTATACACGTATATATCTATAAATATAAGTTGAGACAATGAAAGGATCAAAAGACCAAGCATATGACCAACGGGTCGAGTATCGAGATTCTATGTCTCTAGACGTGATAGTATGTGACCACGCTTGCTTGCCAACTATGCTCATTTGCATTTGCTTGTGAGGGTCGCTCCCTACAAGCCGGCACTCCGGAGTTTAGCCATCGCGACACCATGCTCACCCATGCAGGATTGGGCGCCGAAATGTGCCGCCGTGGGAGAGGCGCATCCCTAAAGTGAGGATGTTGACTACTACAGAACCATAAGGCACGGAACAAGTCGGGACATTACCTTTTGTAAGTTCTCGAGAGATTGGGTAAAAGTTAATTAAATTTGACATTGAACATCACATGTAGTTAATGCATTCATGGTAGCGGTATTCATGATAGTATTAGAGCTATTTTACTTTTAGTTGTTGTATTTAAAGGCATAATAGTAGTATAGCTACTTCTTTTCCAGTTATACATATATATGCATAGAGGCATGATAGTAGTAGAGCTACTTTTATTTCAGTTATTTCGTTCGTGCTTTTATTTTTCAGCGGTCGATATTATCTATGCCTCAGTTAACCTAGCGGAGTAGTACGCCCCTCTCGGCGGTGTTACCCACTGGAAACTATATGTTCATAGTTCTCACTCCTATTGGTTGATTATTTTTATTTCAGAGCCTTCCACAGCGGGAGAGGTTAGGGATCGCGGCAAAAAGTCACATCTAGTTAGAGCCAGCTCGACTGAACATTCTTAGAGATGGATCCGATACACCTTTTATTTTGGATGTAGTTGAGAGAAGTGTTCATGTAGTTATTCTTGTTAGACTTTCTTGAGATGTTCTAGAGATGTGTTGAGATGTACCTTTTGAAGTTATTGTATATAGTATATCTTGTACTTGGGAGTTGTTTTGGAGATGATTGTTGCTTGATTTACATCTTTTCCAGTTTAGCTTTGTCATTTGCTTTGATTACTAAGTTAGGATGTGTACATCATCCTTGTGAATTGTATTTGTAGACACCTTGTGTGTATTGGGGGAGTACCTTGTATACACGGCGGGTCTGTGCACGTGTCAGGTAAGCTTCCGCTAGAGCTCGGGACGTGACAAGTTCACCCCGGTTCTCTATTTCAGACGTAAAATTTTATAAAAGATTTTGATTTCAAGCCTCAAGGGTAAATATTTATATTTAAATTAATGAGTGACCGGGGGTTATAAGATCGAATAAATATAAGTTAAATTATATTCGGTCATTATATAAATTTTGTATCAATTGGTAAAAAGATTTTATATATGTGATTGATGGAGCATTGAAAGATTCATGATGCACGGATGTATGGATTCACTAGAGATGTAATCATGCAAGCAACTAAATCTTCTGAGAGGACTAAAATAAAGCACTCAAAATTTCAGGGAATGATGCAAGTTTGAAATATACAACTTAAAAATTCAAGGGATAAAGTAAAAGTAAAAACGTATAGAACTTACATGAATTATGAACCTGTAGTACCCCTGGGGCCTAACTGATAGAATGACTGCATTATTCTAGACTGTTCGACACTTCTGGAGAAGGTCGAGACAAATCGGAGTCGTTTCAGCTCCAAATAGACGCGAAAACGGACTCGGAGCACCGAAGTAAGCCAAAACTGAAGTTTTGGGCGTTTGGAGCTTTAGGGCGCTCGAAAATCGTGTTTTGGGCGCCCAGATGTTGAGTGCTCGTTTTCTGAAACTGCTAAGTCATTTCGTATCCAGGATCGGGCGTCCGGAAAGTGAGTCCGGAAATTCTACCTCGTGTGTATCGATCCGTTTTGACACGTGTTGGATGGTTGGTGAGTTCCGCCGGACCAGGTTAGGGTGCACTGGACCGCGGGCGGAGAGTCCGAAGTTCTGGACTTGTGCGGGCAGAAGAACCGGGCGCCCACTTCTTGGGTTTCGGGCGCCCGAAAGTGTGATATCCTGCTGAGGAACATGTTAGCAGCATGTTGTTCTTGAGGTCCATTTTACCCTAACCTTTGATCTATAAAAGTTGCGGACGACCTCCCCTGAGGCTTTTTCTCCCCTCTTCATGGTGAACCTCGGATTTTGCTTGGAACCTCTCTAATTCCTCCCAAATTCCACCTTTCTCCATTGAAGACCTTGGATTCCTGTAGAACTGCAACGTCGACCTGTGGTGTTCTTGCTCTTGTGCAGTGTGGGATTGTCCAAATTCTACGAAGCTTGGTTTGTTGGATAGAGGACTCGTAGAGGAAGACGTGGAATCCTTCCAATCACAATTTGGACAGGTATGTATGTTACAGTTGCTGTTTTACTGGACCCCTTGTGTTCTTGAGCTGAAACTTGGGTTTTCCTTTGATCTTTTGGATCCAAATCTCTTGGGAGCTGGAATTTCGAAGTGAAGATTGATCCTTCCTCATTCCTTGCTGGTTTGGAGGTTCTTTCCACATGATTTGAGGATTTAAAGGTGAGTTATAGCTCAGATTTTGAGTAATTAGCTTAAGTGCTGAATTTTTGGACATTTGATGGATTTCTTGGATTTTTGAATCCAGATTTTTGTGAGGAACCTTGGAGAGGATTTGGGTTGTTCCATCACTGTATTTGAGAGGTTTGGGACCCTTTTCCTTGGGCTAGATTCGTTGGAATTTCAGAATTCATGCTAGAAGTGTTATTTGCTTAGTTGCTGGAATTTCTGGATGCATGTGCAGGAGGGTCCAGAAGTGGGTCCGAGTCAGTGTGAGGACTTTTTGGTCATCGAGTCGAGCTCCGTTTTGGCTGAAATTTGGAGGGTTTGTTCTTGAACCCCTGCTGGTGAGTTGGGCAAAGTTTCACTGCATTTGGACTTAAGATTTAGATTTTATCGCATGTTGAATCCATGTTGGTCGTGCTGCCAGGCTGCAGTTCTGGGCTGATGTTCTGGGCGCCCAGAACTTGAGCAGGTGGGTCCGAATCTCGAGTTTGCAGTTTTGAGCCCGATTTCAGCCGGTGTTGTTTGGAGGCCTTCCACTCGACTCCTAGCCTTTGTTTGATAGCTTTCGAGGTGGGTTAATGTTACCGAAATCGCCGGATTTCCTCCTAAGTTGTAGAGAGTGCAGCATGCTGTTTTATTATCTGTTTAATCATGTTAGTAGCTCGAATTCATGAATTTGCATGTATTTATATGAAATCTGAATTTGGAGTATAAATTGATAATTTATAGACATGACTTTACATGCTGAACTGGGAATTGACTTAGGAGAAAACTCGTGAACCTACAACCGTCACTTTTCGAACTATTATCAGATTTAGCTCTAGGAGCCGTTTCTGTTCTTGTATCACCGCTGTTAGTGCGAGGTGGATACTCAGTTTGTTGTAGGACGAGTTTACGCTTGTGCTGGGATGCCGAGCTTGTATTTACAGCAGGGTTAGGCTGTTTTGTATTACCAGGTGCCGTCGGGGTTGACGGTGGACCCAGACTCTTGTTTTAACTTCTGTTTGTGCTGAGGGCACGTGAGCTTGGAGTCTTTGACCCATTTTGACCCCTTTTCATTTGATTATAGCCTGCCGGAGCCTGATTGTGCTCGACAGAGATACGCGTACTAACTCGGTTGGGTAGCTCCCCCGAGTGCCGCTCCGGAGTGAGGCCTCTCTTGCGTTGATGTCGCTGCAGATTAGTTGGATCTGATACTTGGACCGGCTACCCTTTTTGGTAGTGTGCGGTGTGGCTAGGCAGTTGGCTGGACGAGCATGTTTGGGCGGTTCCGTTAGATTGGGTAAGGGGTGACTTTTCACTTTGGTGATGCTTACTTGAGAGTTGACTTGGATAGTGGTAGGGTAGTGGCATTACAGCTGTAGAGTTTATTCCAGCTTACTTTGTTGTTCTTTACCTACCAGCTATACTGTTAGTCTCGTAGACTTAGTGGGTGGACCATTGAGGTCGGTATTGGTACCCACTGAGGACTACTTCTTTTGATAGTAGTTCTCACACCCATTGTTGCCACCTTTTTCTTGCAGAGCCTTCGTCTGTTGCGGCTGCTGCTCTTGTTCCTGCAGATCGAGGTAAGGGAGTCGCGAGCTAGATCCCTACCTGTCCCTGTTGTTCCTAGAGGAGGACCCTACTGGAGATAGTCTCTTTTGAGTTGAGCCATGTACATATACAGTGGATTTGTTCCTATTTTGGTTTTGGAGGGACTGTTGTATTTTGGATTCTATATGTACAGGTGGCTTTGGTTCTATTAGTATATTTTATTTCAGCTCTATATCTCTTGTAGTTGCTTGTATGTTGTTTACAGGTTAGCTATCGCTTCGTATACATAGAAAAATCTATGTATACGACGGATCTGTTGGCGAGCCCGGAAAAACGAGTAATCCGGGGCGTGACAGAACCATTTTGAGTTAACTACCTAACATTTCAAAATTTTGATTTTTCTACCCAATATATCTTCGATTTGTTTGATTTGAGTTAGTCAAGGATTTGACTTAAAACTTTAAGCTAATTGCTTATTTCAATAAATTTATAGTCGCAAAAATTATTTGAAATACATCAAATAAATATGTAAAAATAAACAACGCATCCAAATTTTGAAGATAAAGAGTCATTGATTGACTCAAATCAAATAAATTAAAAGATTGAATAGTAAAATCAAAATTTTGAAAGGTTTGGTAATAGACTCAAAATGGTTCATAGTTCAAGTAAGATTTGCAAGTATTGACTAAAATAAAAGTTCAGGGGAGTAACTAGAAGTCCTATTTTACCAAAATGCAAACTATTTAGGTCTTGTTCGGCTGTTACTAGATAAGGATCCTTTTATAGATGAGTTATTGTAACATACTCTACTTGAATATTGTTATATAGATGTAGTTGTATTATGTTACATACTATTATATATGGAAAATATAATAGAAGAACCACTGATGTGAGTGGTGAATTCTAAATTAATTTTTGTCATGGTATCAGAGCCCTAAACTCTTCTTCCTTTCTCGTAGTCAAGTAAGAGTCTCTCTCTCTCTCTCTCTCTCTCTCTCTCTCTCTCTCTCTCTCTCTCTCTCTCTCTCTCTCTCTCTTTCTCTCTCTCTCTATTTAATATAATATAATTTAAACAAGCTCCACGTGCTTGGTACACTCGTCTGAGCAATTTTCTTCTTTCAATGGGTTTCTCAAGTAGCAGGTCGGATAGCTCTATGTTTGTTTATAGCTCTTCAAGAGGGACCATCATTCTATAATTGTATGTAGATGACATTATAGCTCGGATAGCTCACACGTCGAGTGCAGCACCTAGAGCGACGGTCGCAGGAGCCACCTCCTCATATTCCAGTGGACGTTCCAGCTGCAGCCGTACCCCCTTCGGCGGCAGTTTCGGCCGCACCGGTTGGCGACACTTCACGATCAGGTGGACAGATGTCTGAGGCCGAGCAGGAGCTGTAGTACTCGGGAAATTTTGAGATTTAGGGTTTCTGGGCTTAGGGGATTTCGGGCGCCCGGAAGAGGAGAAGTGGACGCCCGGAATGTTCCGGACCCTACTGCATGTTGTGGACGATCCGGTTGTGGCCGACGGAGATTGGATCCGGATGCATGATTCGGACGCCCGGACGAGGATCCGGTTTGAGCTATTGACGTGGAGGGCCACGTGTCGCGACAGAGGACACGTGTCGATCGCCGGAGACACGCCGCCCCACCGAAATTTTGAGATTTAGGGTTTCTGGGCTTAGGGGATTTCGGGCGCCCGGAAGAGGAGAAGTGGACGCCCGGAATGTTCCGGACCCTACTGCATGTTGTGGACGATCCGGTTGTGGCCGACGGAGATTGGATCCGGATGCATGATTCGGACGCCCGGACGAGGATCCGGTTTGAGCTATTGACGTGGAGGGCCACGTGTCGCGACAGAGGACACGTGTCGATCGCCGGAGACACGCCGCCCCACCGACTGATGACGGTTGATCGACCGCCGCTTGGCCGCGCGACGACACCTGTACGGCAGGATTTCCGGACGCCCGGAAATGGAGAAGTGGGCGCCCGAATGTGGGAATTTGGGAGCCTATAAATAGGCGTGTACCTGTTGGATTTTAGTGTAATTTCCACTTGGTGACCTCGGTTTCTAGAGAGAGAAAGTGGGTTTTAGGGCCATGTGTTGGCATAGTTTGTAACCCAGCTTGTTCTCCTCTATCCTGCTGATCTGATCTGGTGCTGGGCTGTTATTCTGCTGGAGCTAGCAGTTCCTTGGAGATTTACTCAGCTCGGAGTACTGCCGGAGTTCGTTATCTTGGAGGGTTGGATCTGAGGCTTGTTCTTTCCCCACCGTGGTTGGATTAGCATTTGAGGTGGGTTGATGTTTGCCAGATTCAGTGGACTTCCTCCTACGTGTTTTATCTCATGTTAGCATAATATGATATGATGTTGTTTGGATTATGTTAGCATGATTGGATTATGATATGTGGATATTGGATTATGATATTGGGATTATGATAGTATGCCATGCTAAGATTATGTAGAGATGCCATGTTAGAGTGAGACTGATCTATAGACTGCATGGGCATGTTCTGATCTTAGATGTGCTAATGATATGTATATGAGCATGCATTTCTTTGTATCATATTGTTGCATGATTGGACCTACACCTATTGATTCCTTGTACCAGTTGTTGTGCATGTAGTGTAGGTGATCATGTTGTGGCTCGTGCTATGTTGTTGTACCTCCTCTTTGTGATAGAGTCGAGAGCCTCCTCTTTGTGGTAGAGTAGAGATGATTGTGAGCACTGGAGCATTGATTGTGCCGAGGGCACGTGATTCTTTGTGAGAGCATGGATTGGGTCATACTAGTTGATTATCCTTTGTGGTGCCGAGGGCACAGTGGATTGGGTCTTACTTGTTGACTATCCTTTGAGGTGCCGAGGGCACATGATCCTTTGTTGACCCAGTCGTGTCGATCATATACCTGCGGGTGCTTGGCGGTTACTATGGGTTTACTTTGCTCGGTTGGGTAGCTCCCACGAGTACCACTCTAGAGTTGGCATGTTCCGTACAGAGGGTTGTACGAGGGGCTAGTTACAGACGGGCTTCCTGTACTAGTCGGCTCCCTGGAGGGTTGAGCAGCTCCCTGTAGGGTTGAGCGTGATCAGGCCGCATGGTATGGTATTGTATTGAGAGGTATTGTATGGCGAGAGCTAGGTACAGATGGAGTTCCTGTACTAGCTGGTTCGCAGGTATTGTATTGTGTATGATAGTCCTCATTTGATATATTCAGTTCATTAGTATTCATACTGACAGTTGAGCTTTGTGCATAGTAGTGGTAGTATATCTCTTTCTTGCTCATTATATATCTCTTGAGATTGAGGACTTAGTGGGCAGACCGCTGAGGCTGGTGACGGTACCCACTGAGGACTACTTGATTGATAGTAGTTCTCACACCCTTTGGTGACATCTTTTTCAGGGTCTTCTTTCCCTGTCGTGCATACTGATCGCGGAAAGGAGACCGTCGGGTAGAGTGGATCCCCGGATATTTGGCTAGAGGTATACCCCATTTTGGTAGTTGGTTATGAGTCTGTACATACAGAGAGACAGAGATAGTGATTTTCAGTGTTGTATTATGTTATGGATGTTGTATGTACAGTGGATTTTGATATATTTATATAGCAGCTCTGTTGATACCTTTAGCTCTGTGTGTTTGATTATGGATGTTGTTTCGCTTCGTATACATGGTAGAGATACTGTGTATGCGGCGGATCTGGTCATGCGCCTGGGAAGAGGTAACCCGGGGCGTGACAGATTAAGTTGGTATCAGAGCTTAGGAATAGGTCAAGAGGGCCTAGGAAACCTAAGATAAACAGACCTAAGGATGACGTGAGAGACGTGATTGATCGCGAAAGTCAAAGATTGGGTTTTGAATCCTTCCTTGTGTAGGAAGAGGGATTGAGGGATTATGCCTTCTCTTATCAGATGACTTATGTTGGCTGCAGACGACATAATAATCTGAGAAGAAAAGAAGTGTCCTTCTAGACTTTCGTTGGATTGGGTCGTGAGTTGATTGTGGTCCTAATCGGGTATTCTGTTGCAGGTTGTTACTATGCCTCCTCGACGACCATCGACGCGAGCGCATCCGACGCCGTCGGATATGCCTGAGCAGACGGGACCTAGTGAACGGCCCGCTCTGCAGGAACAGCTAGCAGACATAGCTGCAGTTGGAAGGCAGCAGAGTGCCTTGTTGCAAAAGATGTGTGATGCTTTCTCTACGCCTCGAGCTATGGAACCTCAGGCGGCAACTACTCCAACTACATCTCAACCTGGAGAAGGAAGTACTCAGCCTAGTCAAGTACTTTCTGAAGAGGAGCAGGAGCGGATGGCGGATAGATTAGCTCGCTTCTGTAGGTTTGATCCACCACGATTCAATGGTAGTAGTATAGAAACCGTGGGTGGTTGAAGCCTGGATTTGTGAAATGGAGAAGTTGTTTGAGGATCTCTTTGTGCCAGCACGAGAGCAGGTGCATATGGCAGTGCATTGTTTATCTGGTGATGCACACGTCTGGTGGAGGAGGACCCGTGATCATAGGTCCTTGAATCCTCTACAGATGACTTGGAGTGAATTTCGGGGAATCATGTTTGGAGTGAGGAGTGCCAAGCATGCTTTGATGAGCTTAAGCAGAGATTGATGACAGCTCCTATTCTGGCACTACCTATAATGGGCGACGGATTTGTCATCTATAGTGATGCTTCGCTTAGTGGCTTGGGTTGCGTATTGATGCAACATGGCAAAGTGATTGCATATGCTTCAAGACAACTGAAGGAATATGAAAAGAACTACCCCACTCATGATTTGGAGTTGGCGGCGGTAGTCTTTGCTCTGAAGCTATGGCGTCACTATCTTTATGGTGAGCATTGTGAAGTGTTTACAGATCATAAGAGTCTTAAGTATCTGTTTACACAGAAAGAGTTGAATCTACGGCAACGGAGATGGTTAGAATTATTGAAGGATTATGACATCTCTATTTTATACCATCCCGGTAAAGCGAACGTTGTCGCCGATGCTTTGAGTAGGAAGGCTGTGGCAACTTTGAGTTTGTGTATTACTCAACAGCCTGTCCTAGTGGAGGAGATGCGGAGGTTATCTCTTGAAGTAGTTACTTCTGGGACGACGGCGAGGTTGATGACCCTAGTCCTGCAGCCCACTCTGGTGGATAGGATTCGAGAAAAACAGAGTGAAGATCCTTACTTAGTGAAGATTCGAGATCAACTGAAGAGTGGAGATCTTGAAGACTTTACTTATGATGATGCTGAGACTCTTCGTTATAGAGGACGTCTATGTGTACCAGTGGATCAGGAGATTCGAGAGGAGATACTGAAGGAGGCGCACTATTCTCCTTATTCGGTGCATCCTGGAGGGACAAAGATGTACCAGGATTTGAAAACGCATTTTTGGTGGAATGGTATGAAGCGGGATATTGGTAGAGCTGTAGCCCAATGTTTGACATGTCAGCAAGTTAAGGCTGAACATCGAGTACCAGCTGGTAAGCTACAGAGTCTTCCAATACCTGAGTGGAAATGGGATCACATCACGATGGATTTCATCGTAGGATTGCCGAGGACTTCGAGCGGCTGTGATTCTATTTGGGTAATTGTCGATAGGCTGACGAAGTCTGCTCATTTTCTGCCTATGCAGATTACTTGGTCACGTGAGCGACTTGCGCAGCTGTATATGGATGAGATATTGAGATTGCATGGGGTGCCAATCTCAATAGTATCTGATAGAGACCCAAGGTTTGTTTCTCATTTCTGGAAGAGTTTACAAACAGCTTTGGGGACTCAGCTTCGATTTAGCACTGCGTTTCATCCCCAGACTGATGGTCAGTCCGAGCGCACTATACAGACACTCGAGGATATGCTGAGAGCTTGTGTCTTGGATTTTGGTGGAGGTTGGGATCGACATCTGAGATTAGTAGAGTTTGCGTACAACAATAGCTATCAGGCGAGCATTAGGATGGCTCCGTTTGAAGCATTGTATGGACGCAAATGTCGATCACCTCTGTATTGGGATGATGTTGGTGAAAGGAAGACGTTGGGACCAGACCTTTTGCTTGAAGCCGAAGAGAAAGTTAAGTTGATACGACAGCATATTGAGACGGCTCAGAGCAGGCAAAAGAGTTATTCTGATACTCGGAGGCGAGATCTAGAGTTTCAGGTTGGTGATCTTGTATTCTTGAAGGTCTCACCATCGAAGGGCATACGGAGATTTGGGATTCGCGGAAAGCTTAGTCCGCGATTTATTGGTCCTTTTGAGATCTTGGAGAGAGTTGGACCTGTAGCCTATCGGTTAGCCCTTCCGCCTCGACTTGCTGGAGTGCATGATGTCTTTCATGTATCTGTTCTGAGGAGATACATGCATGATCCTTCCCATGTGATAGATTTTTCCCCACTGGAGCTTACCGAGGATTTGCAGTACGAGGAGCGACCGATACGAATTCTTGCTCGTGAGACGAGGGAATTGCGTAATCGGGTCATACCTTATGTTAAGGTACAGTGGGATTTTCATGATGATAGAGAGGCGACATGGGAGTTAGAGTCTATTATGCAGAGATCTTATCCCCACCTATTTGTATCTTGAGGTGAGTGCCTTAGTTTCGAGGACGAAACTATTGTAAGGAGGGGAGAATGTAGTACTCGGGAAATTTTGAGATTTAGGGTTTCTGGGCTTAGGGGATTTCGGGCGCCCGGAAGAGGAGAAGTGGACGCCCGGAATGTTCCGGACCCTACTGCATGTTGTGGACGATCCGGTTGTGGCCGACGGAGATTGGATCCGGATGCATGATTCGGACGCCCGGACGAGGATCCGGTTTGAGCTATTGACGTGGAGGGCCACGTGTCGCGACAGAGGACACGTGTCGATCGCCGGAGACACGCCGCCCCACCGACTGATGACGGTTGATCGACCGCTTGGCCGCGCGACGACACCTGTACGGCAGGATTTCCGGACGCCCGGAAATGGAGAAGTGGGCGCCCGAATGTGGGAATTTGGGAGCCTATAAATAGGGTGTGTACCTGTTGGATTTTAGTGTAATTTCCACTTGGTGACCTCGGTTTCTAGAGAGAGAAAGTGGGTTTTAGGGCCATGTGTTGGCATAGTTTGTAACCCAGCTTGTTCTCCTCTATCCTGCTAATCTGATCTGGTGCTGGGCTGTTATTCTGCTGGAGCTAGCAGTTCCTTGGAGATTTACTCAGCTCGGAGTACTGCCGGAGTTCGTTATCTTGGAGGGTTGGATCTGAGGCTTGTTCTTTCCCCACCGTGGTTGGATTAGCATTTGAGGTGGGTTGATGTTTGCCAGATTCAGTGGACTTCCTCCTACGTGTTTTATCTCATGTTAGCATAATATGATATGATGTTGTTTGGATTATGTTAGCATGATTGGATTATGATATGTGGATATTGGATTATGATATTGGGATTATGATAGTATGTCATGCTAAGATTATGTAGAGATGCCATGTTAGAGTGAGACTGATCTATAGACTGCATGGGCATGTTCTGATCTTAGATGTGCTAATGATATGTATATGAGCATGCATTTCTTTGTATCATATTGTTGCATGATTGGACCTACACCTATTGATTCCTTGTACCAGTTGTTGTGCATGTAGTGTAGGTGATCATGTTGTGGCTCGTGCTATGTTGTTGTACCTCCTCTTTGTGATAGAGTCGAGAGCCTCCTCTTTGTGGTAGAGTAGAGATGATTGTGAGCACTGGAGCATTGATTGTGCCGAGGGCACGTGATTCTTTGTGAGAGCATGGATTGGGTCATACTAGTTGATTATCCTTTGTGGTGCCGAGGGCACAGTGGATTGGGTCTTACTTGTTGACTATCCTTTGAGGTGCCGAGGGCACATAATCCTTTGTTGACCCAGTCGTGTCGATCATATACCTGCGGGTGCTTAGCGGTTACTATGGGTTTACTTTGCTCGGTTGGGTAGCTCCCACGAGTACCACTCTAGAGTTGGCATGTTCCGTACAGAGGGTTGTACGAGGGGCTAGTTACAGACGGGCTTCCTGTACTAGTCGGCTCCCTGGAGGGTTGAGCAGCTCCCTGTAGGGTTGAGCGTGATCAGGCCGCATGGTATGGTATTGTATTGAGAGGTATTGTATGGCGAGAGCTAGGTACAGATGGAGTTCCTGTACTAGCTGGTTCGCAGGTATTGTATTGTGTATGATAGTCCTCATTTGATATATTCAGTTCATTAGTATTCATACTGACAGTTGAGCTTTGTGCATAGTAGTGGTAGTATATCTCTTTCTTGCTCATTATATATCTCTTGAGATTGAGGACTTAGTGGGCAGACCGCTGAGGCTGGTGACGGTACCCACTGAGGACTACTTGATTGATAGTAGTTCTCACACCCTTTGGTGACATCTTTTTCAGGGTCTTCTTCCCCTGTCGTGCATACTGATCGCGGAAAGGAGACCGTCGGGTAGAGTGGATCCCCGGATATTTGGCTAGAGGTATACCCCATTTTGGTAGTTGGTTATGAGTCTGTACATACAGAGAGACATAGATAGTGATTTTCAGTGTTGTATTATGTTATGGATGTTGTATGTACAGTGGATTTTGATATATTTATATAGCAGCTCTGTTGATACCTTTAGCTCTGTGTGTTTGATTATGGATGTTGTTTCGCTTCGTATACATGGTAGAGATACTGTGTATGCGGCGGATCTGGTCATGCGCCTGGGAAGAGGTAACCCGGGGCGTGACAGATTAAGTTGGGAGATTGTGAGACCCCAGATTAGTCCTATATATGAGATATAATAGGGCTAAAACTCTCAACCCGGCTTAAGCATTTTCGACGGTGGCTAGGCCGAAGAGGTTGAGAGAGTTAAGCGTGCTAGGACGGGAGTAGTCCTAGGATGGGTGACCCCCTGGGAAGTCCGGGGCGTCACAGTTGGTATCAGAGCCAATTACCAGCCGGAAGTGTGAGATGGGTCTCGGCTGAGCCGGGTCTGAATGACAGGCTAGCGAGACGTCTCACATCGCCTGGTACTTGTGAGTCTGAGGCCTGACGAGGACGTCAGGGCTTAAAAGGGGGGGAGATTGTGAGACCCCAGATTAGTCCTATATATGAGATATAATAGGGCTAAAACTCTCAACCCGGCTTAAGCATTTTCGACGGTGGCTAGGCCGAAGAGGTTGAGAGAGTTAAGCGTGCTAGGACGGGAGTAGTCCTAGGATGGGTGACCCCCTGGGAAGTCCGGGGCGTCACAGGAGCGGATGACTGAGAGACTGGCTCGTTTTTGCCGGTTCAATCCACCTCGTTTTGATGGTAGCCACACCGAGCCATAGGTGGTGGAGGCCTGGGTAGGAGATATGGAGAAGTTATTCGAGGACCTCTTTATACCAGAGCGGGAGCAGGTTCATTTGGCGGTTCACTACTTGACGGGTGATGCACGCATCTGGTGGACGAGGATGAGATCGAGCAGGTCGCTGGATGTGCTGCGGTTGAGTTGGGCCGAGTTCTGCGGGATGTTGTATGGGTCCTATTTCCCTAACAGCGTGAAGCAGAAACTCGAGGAGGATCTGAAGAATTTACTCCAGGGTGATCGCACAGTGCAGGAGTATACCCGAGAGTTTACCAGACTCCTGATGTAGCACACTAAACTTTAGCAAATTGCGGAGTTCTAGTGAGAGAATAGTGCCTTATGCTATTTTGGAGATTTGGGTTGAGTTTGGTGAGCTTTGAGGTATTTTCGTGGCTTAAAAAGGGCAAAAACGGACTCCGGAGATCAAATTCTACAAAAGGTGCAGAATTTGTACTGCATTCGAGTACTGATTTTGGCATACGGGTACTAATTTAATTAGTACCGGTACGCCAATTCGTGTACCGGTACGCAGTGCTGCAGAATCAGATTTCGTGCAGTTTTGTAATTTCTGAGTTTTGAGGGGCCTTAGGGGATATTGTTACATCATGTAATATATCCCCTCAACCCTCTCTTGTTGCCCAGTGTTGCTGAGGCTTGGGACAAGAAGGAGGTGAGTTCTCTTCCTTGCTCTCTTGGTTTTTTTGCTCCCAAACACTTGATTTGAGGTTTTAATTCTCTTTTCTCTCCATTTTCTCCATGGAGCTGCTTCTTGGCTTTGAGGGGAGCTCGGGATGGATGAAAGGAGCTTGTTGGTGGGCTTAGCTTCAACCCTAGCATGTTTGAGCTTGGTTGAGAGCTTGATTTGAGGTTGGTAATCTCTTTTACAACCTCTATTTGTGATTTTTGCTTGAGATTTGCATGAAAACCTAGTTTCATGAAAACTAGGTTATTGTTAGGGTTTCTTGATTGTGAGCTCTTGGGGCTAAATTGATGAGTGTAGAACACTCTTGTAGGTTGGATTTGAAGCTCCAATGTGTTGATTTGGAGTTTGCAAAAGCTTTTCTTGGATTAAGGTATAATTCACCTATTTTCTTCATGAATTTTGGTAAATTTCGTGGTGAGCTTGTTCGAAGCCCCTAACCCCTTGGAAAATTATCTTAGGGTATGTGAAGCTCGGGGGACAACTTCGTTGTGAAGTACTGCGAGGTTTCGATGGTTATCCGGTGGGTCTGACCTCACCGAAATGGGTGAACTCCCCCTATGTCTTCTCTAATATTTTAGAGTTGAATTGATGCATACTCATGCTTATTATGACATGATAGAAATTTTGGAATCATGATATATGTATAGAATATATGAGATTTGCATGCTCTATGTAGTAGAGTTCATGATTGAGTTTATGCATGGCATATTATGGAAAGTTGTGGTAAAATGGCATTTCAAATTATGATATTGTAGAAATGCATGTTGGAATGACTAAACAACATATGAAGTACTTGATGGAAAGTGGACTTGGGAACACTTAGCATATCAGTTATTGGTAGAAACGAGCATGATATATGACATACTTACCATGGGTAGAAGAAAACATGAACCCGGCGTGTTCTTGACATAGTGAGAGGCTAAGTATGTTACAATTCACTTAGAAGAACAATAAGGTTGATCTTATGACATAGTGCTAGACCCTCGGGTCGTTGATTGGTATTCCATGTTTAAGACATGAGGTAAGAGTTTCCTTATCGGTAATGTAAGTGGTAATTGCATACCATCATCACTTTGATGATAAGAAATAAATACTTGCATGATGACTTTTATACTCTATGTAGTAGAGGTTTATGTAGCTCATGCATGTCATGGATTATGGTCTTGTTGGCATCGTAGAATGCATTGTTATAGCATTTGTAGAATGCATTGATCGTGGCATTTGTAGGATGCATTGATTGTGGCATTTGTAGAATGCATTGAAAGCAGCATTAGTATAATGCATTGAGTATGACTCTAGTTAAAGCATATGGTAGTAACCCGTTGGGTCATGAATGAGACGTAGGTCCATTCCTATTGGTAGAGTGAGATGTAACCACTTGCATGTTAGAGACATGTTACATATTGGTAGAAATATACCCATATGTGAATTGAGAACAAGTGTGACTTATGTGTCATGATTCTGACCCTCGAGTCGATGTTGTGATTCTATATTTTAGACATGATGATTGAGATGTGTTGGCCTTGGATACGATGCTTATGATCAGCGCTTGTTTGCCTTTGTGCTCATTCGCACATGCTTGTGAGGGTCGCTCCCTACAAGCCGGCACTCCGGAGTTAGCCTTTGCGACGTTTGATCGCCCGTGCAGGATTGGGCGCCGAAGTGGATCGCCGTGGGGGAGTGTCTCATTGTCTGCGGAGCAATGTTGACTACCACAGGACCATTAGGCATGGCACAAGCCGGGATGTTATCTTGTGTAAGTTCCCTCATGGATTGGGTAAAAGCTAAGTAAACCGGACATAGTATATCACGGTTTGATGCATATACATGTAGTGTATGGACATAGTAGTGAGTCGCATATTGTGGCAATACTTAGCTTGACATCATTGGGATGCATTCATTGTAGTTGGACATATTAGTTAGTCACTACATACATTGGCATCCATAGTAGCATTAGGCCTATACTCACATTGGTTTAGTATAGTGGCATGAATGTATGATGTTAATGAAAAAGAGGTTTTCCTTAACTAATGTTTATAGCATAATTGGACATGCATGTAGGTTATGGTGGAAGACATATTTGTGCATATGATTGTAAGGAATCAAGTACATGTAAATTTTGGTAATGGACCTACCTATGCATGTAGTGGTAGAAATCATATTTTTGTTGAAATGATATAATTATTTGGAGGCATGATAGTAGTAGAATTACTTGTTTAGCATTTATTGCTTTATGCCTTATGTTTCAACTTATACTATCTTTGCCTCAGTTGACCTAGCGGTGTATTTCGCCACTCTCGGCGGCTTACCCACTGGGAACTATTGTTTAATAGTTCTCACCCCTATGGTTGTTGGGTTTTTGTTTCAGAGCCTTCCGCAGCGGGAGAGGCTTGGGATCGTGGCGAGAGGTTAGCAGCTAGCTAGAGCCTCGACGATGATGTTTTAGATGGACCCTTGATGCCTTTCTTTTATTTTGTATGAAAGGTGTATAGTTGTGTTAGTTGGTTGATCTGTTAGCACATAAGATGTATAATTTTATTGTATATCTTGAGATTGTGGCTTTATGTCATCTTGTTTTAGTGGTAGAATTATGTTCTCGCTCTGATCACCTTGTTTAGGATGTATTCTTTCTTCTACTTGATTGTTGTTGTTGTAGACGCCTTGTGTACATTGTGTGTTATTTTGGTGTACACGGCGGGTCTGTGCACGTGCCTGGTAGGCTCCCACTAGGGCCCGGGGCGTGACAGATTATTTTGGTATCAGAGCCTAGGGTTGAGTCTTAGTGGACCTAGTAAACCTTAGGCAGGTTGGACGATAAGGAATAGGAACGTGAGAGACGGGATGTCTTGTGACATATTGGCGAAAGTATTATGATTGGGTCATTTCTAAAGCTCCAAAAGTGTTGGAGTTAGATCGGAGTGAACCACTTCTATACCCTTGGAGGGTCACGTTGGCGGCCGAAAAGGTGACATCGGGGAATAGTGGGAGTCCACTTCATTACTTTCGCATGATTGGGGTTGTAGTTTCGTGTGGGGATGCGTTGGTGGGGTGTTTCACCTGCGCATGTTATGCTTGTTGCAGCTTGAGTTGTGGACGACACACTTGATAGCGGCCGAGGCAGCCGAGACGGGAATCCTGCATCCTTCGAATTTTGGTGAGATCCTGAAGTTGAGAGGACAGCTAGCGATTACAGCGAGCATGGTAGAGCGGCAGACATTTTTAATGTTACTCCAAGTTGAGGCTTTGTGCCGACAGACGAGAGGATTAAGCGACTGGAGGATTTGTCGATCCAGTTGGCAGCCGACCTCAAGAAATTTTATGAGAATGCGGATCGCACCTTGATAAGGGCAAGAGACGTGGAGACCGTTGGGACGACAAAAGAAGCTACTAAGAGTGGCAAGTCTAATGTAAGAGGACAATCAAGGTGTTCAAAGAGAAATTGATCTCGAGAATGTGGATCTTTAGCAGGATGAAAGAGGGACGTCAAATCGTCATCAACTATTATGATGTGTGAGCGGTGGAGTCTGCATGTACCCGATGATGCCCTTGGTGTGGAGGCGGGTGCTTTCTTCGTGGCCAGGTGGGCCATTCCCAGTTGGAGTGTCTGAGGAGAACAGTGTCGACAATATTGGTATCGACTTTGCGCGGTTGGCACTGGATGAACGCGCCTGTATGACAGGCGGAGGATGATGCAGCGACGATGGAGGTTGTTCGCAGCTCGTGGTATTGGAGCTAGCTTGTTGTTTGTTATGATTGCGTTGATTGTAGTTTTGGATCGGCTGTTTGCCGAATGCATGGCAGGGAACTCATTCCTTATTGCTTGCAGAACGAGTTGGTCCTGATTGCTTGGACTTGGGAGTACTGTTCTTGTACTCCATTAGGATTGGATGTTTCTGTGCGCCAACGAAGCGATTGGCTTTGTTTGGCTGAGAGCGTATGGTTCTGATTTGGACTCGGGCTGGCTCTTCGGGTATCGGATTATCGATGATTGAGTGAGCCAAGCTGTAGTGTCTTGGGAATCTGGATATGAAATAATGTTTTCAGAGAGCGTGAAGGTTCGCTATTTGCGATGATTGTTTCACCCACCCAAGCCTAGTTGTTGGCTGAGTGGGCGCGTGGCCTTTAGGCCAGCATCCTTGGTGAGAGTTGAGAATCCTCAAAAGTGAGGATGCCTCTTGTGAGGGAGTTGCTTGTGCAATCCCGGTTGAGTGGTGAGAACCGAAGGCTTGGTCTGGAGACCTCTTTTGGCTAGTATTTTCTCTTGTGGAGCATCGATCTCATTTGTTTTGAGTGGACGGGTCCTTTCGACTGTGGGTCGACTATTGTGAACTCGGTAAGGTCACGATTAAGGATATGTATCCGTAGTCGAGATTTGATGATCTGTTTGATCGGCTCCATGAATTCTGGATTTACTCGAGGTTAGTTGTAATCCGAGTACTACTCTCGTTGGATTGAGTTCGAGTTTGGACCAAGGGTAACTTGTGCACTCGGTGTAGACATTACGAAATTATCGTGATGTCATTCGAGCTGTTGATGCTCTTGTGTGTTGTATTCTCTGACCCTTGGGGTATTCTTGTCGCTGTATGTGCCGACACTTTGGAAGCCATGAAGTGATGGAGACCATGAAGATTCCTTGAATGAGGACTGCAAGTGCTTCAAGTTGAAGACGTACTAATTCGGTTGTGAGGACTAGCATCCCTTGGCAGTTGATGCCAAAGTGGATATGATTGGAGATCTCAAGGAATCAAGCCATCCATAGTTGATTTGGACAAGTGGATGTAATCGAAGTTCAAACTTCCTAATTTGATTGGATGTTATGGATAATTGTGGGGAGATTACTAAGTTGCCTACTCCCTTCACTTGACTCACACATAAAGGGATTAAACCTTTTGGAAAGATATGTGTGAGAGAAGTTTCTTGGAATCGTTGGTGTGGTTGACAACCGCCAACCTTGGTTACCCCGAAGGCGGGTTATGTGCTTTGTAGTTATGTTTCTCTCCGCGGACTGAGTTGCGCTTTGGTGTGAAATAGAAAGGTAGGGCTGACCTTTCAGCAATTGAGGGAATGCAAGAGGAATCGCCGATTTGTGAATTGGAATTGGCCGCCATAGCGTTTACTTAGAAACTGTGGCAATTTTATGTATAGTCAGTGGTGTGTAGTGCACCCAGATCTGAATGTTTGAGATGTCTCTTCACTCAGGAAAATGAGTTGAAGCAGTGAAGACAGGTTAGAGATTGGTGTGCTAGAGATATCAATGAGATGGGTAACATGAATTGATATCTATTCTTTGGATCGGATCACGGAAGTTAGCCTTGATCCCGACTTATAAATGGTGCAATCAAAGGTACATAGACCAGATGGGTCGTACCAGTGCCAGGGACGAAATGACACTGGAAAGTTATGATGTAACGTTGGATGTAATAACAAGTGAAGGATGAGCGTCATTTTCCCAACGACAAGTTGCATGGACTACCTACCCTTGTATGGATAGAGGAGGATTACCGGAGGCTCCGGAATTGGATTGTCTCGCTTCCAAGCTAGATATGATGATTATTGGGAGATTGTGAATAGAAGTAGCTATTCACCTGGGTTGGATTGAGGAAATTTCACGCAAGTATACCCTGGTAAATTGTGCGACTGCGTAGAGCGCCTAGCTCTATCGTTGTGGAATTTGAGTCAAATGGATGATTCTCGGTGAGAGATAGGATTTGGCACCTGAATCAGATGATCTGATTGTGATACTTGGCTAAGGAAATCCAAGAGTTGTGCGTATGAGGAATCTAAGCCCTAGATTCATTGGATTATTCGAGACCCTGAGGCGAATGGGCCAAGTGGCGTATTGACTTGTTTTACCTCAGACCTGTTGGAGGTAAATGGTGTGTTTCAGCTAGCGACGTTCCAAGTAAGTGTTCGAATCCTACCCCGATGGTGGATGTCGCTTCGTTAAAGCTACATGAAGACCTAAACTTCAAGGAGCAGTTGTTGTGGATTGGACTTGTGGAATGTAGGAATTTGGAATTATCACTATTCCTACTACAAGGTGCTTTGGAGCAACATCTTGGATGCGATGCATTGTGAGAGCTGGAGGCTTCACTGCGAGGGCGATGTTCTTATCTCCTTCAGATTTTGTTGTTTGTTTGTTGGTTGTTGATCAGTAGTTTCGCGGACGAAACTCTTTTTTAGGAGGGGGAGAATGTAGCACACTGAACTTTAGCAAATTGCGGAGTTCTAGTGAGAGAATAGTGCCTTATGCTATTCTGGAGATTTGGGTTGAGTTTGGTGAGCTTTGAGGTATTTTCGTGGCTTAAAAAGGGCGAAAACGGACTCCGGAGTTCAAATTCTACAAAAGGTGCAGAATTTGTACTACATTCGGGTACTGATTTTGGCATACGGGTACTAATTTAATTAGTACCGGTACACCAATTCGTGTACCGGTACGCAGTGCTGCAGAATCAGATTTCGTGCAGTTTTGTAATTTCTGAGTTTTGAGGGGCCTTAGGGGATATTGTTACATCATGTAATATATCCCCTCAACCCTCCCTTGTTGCCCAGTGTTGCTGAGGCTTGAGAGAAGAAGGAGGTGAGTTCTCTTCCTTGCTCTCTTGGTTTTCTTGCTCCCAAACACTTGATTTGAGGTTTTAATTCTCTTTTCTCTCCATTTTCTCCATGGAGCTGCTTCTTGGCTTTGAGGGGAGCTCGGGATGGATGAGAGGAGCTTGTTGGTGGGCTTAGCTTCAACCCTAGCATGTTTGAGCTTGGTTGTGTAGTACTCCGATTTTTGTGGACTTTGAGGGTTTCGGGCTTGAGACATTTCGGGCGCCCGGAACTTGTGAAGTGGACGCCCGAATGTACCGGAGCCAGTGTATGTTTCGGATGATCCGAAAAATGGCTGACAGGAATTCGGATCTGGACGCATGAACCGGACGCCCGGATGGTGGATCCGGATTACACTTGTGACGTGGAGAGCCACGTGTCGTGACGCAGGACACGTGTCGACCGCCGGAGACACGCCGCCCCACCGCCTGCTGACCGCCGACCGACCGTTTGCCCGCCAGCTGACACCTGGCGTTGAGGATTTCCGGACGCCCGGAAGTTGGATTCGAGCGCCCGAAAGTGGGACTTTTGGGAGCCTATAAATAGGTGAGTCCCTGGTTGTTTTAGCTCACTTTCCATTTCGTGTTACTACTTTCTAGAGAGAGAAAGTTAGGTTAAGGGCCATGTGTTGGCATTAGTTGTAACCTAGCTTATTCTCCTCTACTCTGTCGATCTGATCTGGTGCTGAGCTGTTATTCTGTCGGAGTTAGCAGCCTTTTGGAGGATTATTCAGATCGCAGTACTGCTGGAGCTTGGAGGGTTGGATCTGAGGATACTGTTAATTTCCCACCGTGGTTGGATTAGCTTTTGAGGTGGGTTGATGTTTGCCAGATTCAGTGGATTTCCTCCTATGTGTTTACTCTCATGTTAGCATGATAGTGTTGGATTATGTTAGCATGATATGATGATATTAGATTATGATAGTGTGATACTATTGGGATTATGATAGCATGACATGCTGAGATTATGTTAGATATGACCTGTTAGGTTGAGATTTGCATGTGCATGATATGCTAATGATATATATATGAGCATGCATGATTTCCTTGTATCCTTGTTGCATGATTTGGCCTACACCTATCCTGTTGATATCCTTTGTACCAGTTGCTGTACATGTTAGTGTAGGTGATCATGTTGTGGCTCGTGCTATGTTGTTGTACCTCCTCTTTGTGGTAGAGTTGAGATTGATTGTGAGCACTGGAGCATTGATTGGGTCATACATGTTGTTGACTATTCTTTGAGGTGCCGAGGGCACGTGATTCTTTGTGAGATCAGTGGATTGGGTCATACTTGTTGATTATCCTTTGAGATGCCGAGGGCATGTGATTCTTTGTTGACCCAGTCGTGTCGATCATATACCTGCGGGTGCTTGGCGCTGATATGGTTGTACTTTACTCGGTTGGGTCGCTCCCACGAGTACCACTCATGAGTTGGCATATTCCGTACAGAGTGTTGTACGAAGGGCTAGGAACAGACGGGCTTCCTGTACTAGCTGGCTCCCTGTAGGGTTGAGCATGATCAGGCCACAGGTATCGTATTGTATTATGTTGCATGGCATTATGGATTCATGATAGTCCTCATTTGATATATTCAGTTCATTGGTATTCATACTGACAGTTGAGCTTTGTGCATAGTAGTGGTAGTATATCTCCTACTTTCTTTATTACTCCATATATATCTCTTGAGATTGAGGACTTAGTGGGCAGACCGCTGAGGCTGGTGGCGGTACCCACTGAGGACTACTTGTTTGATAGTAGTTCTCACACCCGTTGTTGACACTTTTTTGCAAAGTCTTCTTCCCCAGTTGTGCATACTGAGCGCGGAAAGGAGACCGTCGGGTAGAGCTATTCCCCGGATACTTGGCTAGAGGTATACCCATTTTGATAGATGGTTGAGTCTGTACATACAGTGTGATTGAGATATCAGTGTTGTATATGAGAGTTATATATGAGAGTTATGGATGATGTATGTACAATGATCTTTTGATATATTTATAGCAGCTCTGTTGATACCTTTAGCTCTGTGTGATTGTTGTTGTTTTCGCTTCGCATACATGGTAGAGATACTGTGTATGCGGCGGATCTCGCCATGTGCCTGGGAAGGGGTAACCCGGGGCGTGACAGATTAAGTTGGTATCAGAGCTTAGGAATAGGTCATGAGGGCCTAGAAAAACCTAAGATAAACAGACCTAAGAATGACGAGAGAGACGTAATTGATCGCGAAAGTCAAAGATTGGGTTTTTGAATCCTTCCTTGTGTAGGAAGAGTGATTGAGGGATTATGCCTTCTCTTATCGGATGAACTATGTTGGCTGCAGACGACATAATAATCTGAGAAGAAAAGAAGTATCCTTCTAGACTTTCGCTAGATTGGGTCGTGAGATTGTTTGTGGTCCTAATCGGGTATTCTGTTGCAGGTTATTACTATGCCTCCTCGACGACCGTCGACGCGAGCGCATCCGACGCCTTCGGATATGCCTGAGCAGACGGGACCTAGTGAACGGCCCGCTCTGCAGGAGCAGCTAGCAGACATAGCTGCAGTTGGAAGGCAGCAGAGTGCCTTGTTGAAGAAAATGTGTGATGCTTTCTCTACGCCTCGAGCTATGGAACCTCAGGCGGCAACTACTCCAACTACATCTCAACCCAGAGAAGGAAGTACTCAGCCCAATCAAGTGCTTTCTGAAGAGGAGCAAGAGAGGATGGCGGATAGATTGGCCCGCTTCTGTAGGTTTGATCCACCGCGATTCAATGGTAGTAGTATAGAGCCATGGGTGGTAGAAGCCTGGATTTGTGAGATGGAGAAGTTGTTCGAGGATCTCTTTGTGCCAGCACGGGAGCAGGTGCATATGGCAGTGCATTGTTTATCTGGTGATGCTCATGTCTGGTGGAGGAGGACCCGTGATCATAGGTCCCTGAATCCCCTACAGATGACTTGGAGTGAGTTTCGGGGGATTATGTATGGGGCGTATTTTCCCAGTAGCGTGAAGATGAAGATAGAGGAAGACTTAAAGAATTTAAAGCAAGGAAATCGCTCGGTGTAGGAGTATGCGAGGGAGTTTACGAGACTACTCAACTGTGTTCCCTCAGCAGCAAGAGATGAGATACAGAAGGTTTATCTGTATGAGAAGGGTTTGAGACCCGATATCTTTCCATTTGTCCACTCGCAGAGACTTCAGACTTTGGATGCTACTATCGAGCAGTCTCTGTGGGTAGAGCGAGGGGCATTTGTGACGAGAGGGCAGCTTTTGGACCCAGCTCAAGGTCAGGAGAGGAAGCGCCCGGCGCCTGATGATGGAGGGCAATCAAGTAGCAGACGACCACCTAGACCTCCCCAGCGATCGCGTTTCCAGGGACGTGGATATTCTAGTCGTCAGCAGTCCGGAGGATATCGCCAGCAGCGACAGCAGCAGCAGTCGAGGGGATCTCCCCGATGTGTGATTTGTGGAGGACCTCATTTTGCTTATCTCTGTGATAGACGAGAGGGTCGATGTTTTGAGTGTGGGCAGCTAGGACATATGAAGAAGACTTGTCCCAGACGTGTAGCAGCTCCTTCTATGGCGTCTGTGCCTTTCTCCCCACCGCAGTATTCTGGAGCCTCCCCGGTATTTTCTCAGGAGCGATCTTCTATGCCACGACAGCAGGATCGACGCCAGCCACCAGCAAGCGGACGAGTTTATGCCGCTCAGATTGAGGATCCTGCGATAGCTGATCGAGTGGTGGCAGGTATAGTTTTGATTTGTGGCATTAGATCGCGTACTTTATTCGATACTGGTGCATCGCATTCCTTTGTTAGTAGGGCATTTGCATTGCATCATGGTTTAGAGATAGGGTCGTTACCCCAGACACAGGAGGTGAGGGTACCCGACCATAACTTGCAAGTGATGCAGGGTTGTCTGGAATGTCCTGTGCAATTAGGGCCTTGGATCATGCCTGCCGATTTATTAGTATTGAGACAATTGCAGGATTTTAATGTAATCCTAGGCATGGATTGGTTATCTCGATACTTTGCTACAATTGATTGTGGAACCAAGACGGTAATTTTTCGTGAGCCTGGACATGAGGAGTTCATTTATGAAGGTTGTAAGAGTTCACTGTTCGCAGTGACGATCTCTTCTTCTAAGGCCAGACAGATGTTGAATAGAGGATGTATGGCCTATTTTGCAACAGTGACTGAGGTGCCTACTGTTGTACCAGGACTCGAGGATATTTCTATTGTCCGTGAGTTTCCGGACGTATTTCCTTCTGAGTTATCCTCGATGCCTCCTGATAGGGAGATTGAATTCGTGATTGATGTGGTACCAGGAACCGCGCCAATCTCGAAGACACCCTATAGAATGGCACCGGCTGAGTTGAGAGAGTTAAAGGCGCAACTGCAGGATCTTATGGATAAAGGTTTTATCAGACCAAGTGTGTCGCCTTGGGGAGCGCCTGTGTTGTTTGTGAAGAAGAAGGATGGTTCACTTAGGTTGTGTGTGGATTATCGGGAATTGAATAAAGTGACCATCAAGAATAGATACCCCCTCCCACGTATCGATGATCTGTTCGATCAATTACAGGGAGCGTGTGTCTTTTCTAAGATTGATCTTCAGTCCGGTTACCACCAGTTGAAGGTGAAGGCCGAGGATATTTCTAAGACAGCTTTTAGAACTCGGTATGGGCATTATGAGTTTACAGTCATGCCGTTTGGATTGACTAATGCCCCTGCTGCATTTATGGATATGATGAACCGAGTCTTTAAATCTTTCTTGGATAAGTTTGTAGTAGTCTTCATTGATGATATTCTGATTTACTCCCGTGATGATGCGGAGCATGAGGAGCATCTGAGACTAGTGCTGCAACTCTTGAAAGAAAAGAAGTTGTATGCAAAGCTTAAGAAGTGTGAATTCTGGTTGAGGGAGGTAGCCTTTTTAGGCCATGTGATTTCAGCTTCGGGAGTAGCTGTTGATCCTAAGAAGGTTGAGGCAATTCGTGATTGGCCTAGACCGACGACCATTTCTGAGGTGCGGAGTTTTCTTGGTCTAGCCGGGTATTATCGACGATTCGTGGAGAGTTTTGCGAAACTCTCTACGCCACTTACTCGGTTAACCAGGAAAGGAATTAAGTATGTTTGGAGTAATGAGTGCCAAGAATGCTTTGATGAACTTAAGCAGAGGTTGATGACAGCCCCTATTCTTGCACTACCTGTGATGGGCGAAGGATTTGTCATTTATAGTGATGCTTCGCATAGTGGCTTGGGTTGCGTGCTGATGCAACATGGTAAAGTGATTGCATATGCTTCAAGGCAACTAAAGGAATATGAGAAGAACTACCCCACTCATGATCTGGAGTTGGCGGCGGTAGTCTTTGCTCTGAAGCTATGGCGCCACTATTTCTATGGCGAGCATTGTGAAGTGTATACAGATCACAAGAGCCTCAAGTATCTGTTTACACAGAAAGAGTTGAATCTACGACAACGGAGATGGTTGGAATTATTGAAGGATTATGACATCTCTATATTATACCATCCCGGTAAGGCGAACGTTGTTGCCGATGCTTTGAGTAGGAAGGCTGTGGCAACTTTGAGTTTGTGTATTACTCAACAGCCTGTCCTAGTGGAGGAGATGCGGAGGTTGTCCCTTGAGGTGGTTACTTCTGGGATGACGACGAGACTGATGACTCTGATCATACAGCCCACTCTGTTAGATAGGATTCGAGAGAAACAGAGTGTTGATCCTTATCTGATGAAAGTTCAAGATCAACTGAGAAGTAGAGATCTTGAAGGCTTTTCTTATGATGATGCTGAGACTCTTCGTTATAGAGGACGACTGTGTGTACCAGCGGATCTGGAGATTCGAGAGGAGATATTGAAGGAAGCACATTATTCTCCTTATTCTGTACATCCTGGAGGGACTAAGATGTACCAGGATCTGAAGACTCACTTCTGGTGGAATGGTATGAAGCGAGATATTGGCAGGGCTGTAGCTCAATGTTTGACATGTCAGCAAGTTAAGGCTGAACATCGAGTACCAGCTGGTAAGCTACAGAGTCTTCCAATACCTGAGTGGAAGTGGGATCATATCACGATGGATTTCGTCGTAGGATTGCCGAGGACTTCGAGCGGCTATGATTCTATTTGGGTGATTGTCGATAGGCTGACGAAGTCTGCTCATTTTCTGCCTATGCAGATTACTTGGTCATGTGAGCGACTTGCACAGCTTTATATGGATGAGATATTGAGATTGCATGGAGTGCCAATCTCAATAGTATCTGATAGAGACCCAAGGTTTGTTTCTCATTTCTGGAAGAGTTTACAGACAGCTTTGGGGACTCAGCTTCGATTTAGCACTGCATTTCATCCCCAGACTGATGGTCAGTCCGAGCGCACTATACAGACACTCGAGGATATGTTGAGAGCTTGTGTCTTGGATTTTGGTGGAGGTTGGGATCGACATCTGAGATTGGTAGAGTTTGCGTACAACAATAGCTATCAAACGAGAATTAAGATGGCTCCGTTTGAAGCATTGTATGGACGCAAATGTCGATCACCTCTGTATTGGGATGATGTTGGTGAAAGGAAGACGTTGGGTCCAGACCTTTTGCTTGAAGCCGAAAAGAAGGTTAAAGTGATACGACGGCATATTGAGACGGCTCAGAGCAGGCAAAAGAGTTATTCTGATACTCGGAGGCGAGATCTGGAATTTCAAGTTGGTGATCATGTTTTCTTGAAGGTCTCACCATCGAAGGGCATACGGAGATTTGGAATTCGCGGAAAGCTTAGTCCGCGGTTTATTGGTCCTTTTGAGGTCTTGGAGAGAGTAGGACCCGTGGCATATCGGATAGCCCTTCCGCCTCGATTAGCAGGAGTGCATGATGTGTTTCATGTATCTGTTCTAAGGAGATACATGCATGATCCTTCCCATGTGATAGATTTTTCCCCACTGGAGCTTACTGAGGATTTGCAGTACGAGGAGCGACCGATACGAATTCTTGCTCGTGAGACGAGGGAATTGCGTAATCGAGTCATACCTTATGTTAAGGTACAGTGGGATTTTCATGATGATAGAGAGGCGACATGGGAGTTGGAGACTGTTATGCTGAGATCTTACCCCACCTGTTTACATCTTGAGGTGAGTACTTTGTTTTAGTTTCGAGGACGAAACTATTTTAAGGAGGGGAGAATGTAGTACTCCGATTTTTGTGGACTTTGAGGGTTTCGGGCTTGAGACATTTCGGGTGCCCGGAACTTGTGAAGTGGACCGCCGGAGACATGCCGCCCCACCGCCTGCTGACCGCCGACCGACCGACCGTTTGCCCGCCAGCTGACACCTGGCGTTGAGGATTTTCGGATGCCCGGAAGTTGGATTCGGGCGCCCGAAAGTGGGACTTTTGGGAGCCTATAAATAGGTGAGTCCTTGGTTGTTTTAGCTCACTTTCCATTTCGTGTTACTACTTTCTAGAGAGAGAAAGTTAGGTTAAGGGCCATGTGTTGGCATTAGTTGTAACCTAGCTTGTTCTCCTCTACTCTGTCGATCTGATCTGGTGCTGAGCTGTTATTTTGTCGGAGTTAGCAGCCTTTTGGAGGATTATTCAGATCGCAGTACTACTGGAGGGTTGGATCTGAGGATACTGTTAATTCCCCACCGTGGTTGGATTAGCTTTTGAGGTGGGTTGATGTTTGCCAGATTCAGTGGACTTCCTCCTATGTGTTTACTCTCATGTTAGAATGATAGTGTTGGATTATGTTAGCATGATATGATGATATTAGATTATGATAGTGTGATACTATTGGGATTATGATAGCATGACATGCTGAGATTATGTTAGATATGACCTGTTAGGTTGAGATTTGCATGTGCATGATATGCTAATGATATATATATGAGCATGCATGATTTCCTTGTATCCTTGTTGCATGATTTGGCCTACACCTATCCTGTTGATATCCTTTGTAACAGTTGTTGTACATGTTAGTGTAGGTGATCATGTTGTGGCTCGTGCTATGTTGTTGTACCTCCTCTTTGTGGTAGAGTTGAGATTGATTGTGAGCACTGGAGCATTGATTGGGTCATACATGTTGTTGACTATCCTTTGAGGTGCCGAGGGCACGTGATTCTTTGTGAGATCAGTGGATTGGGTCATACTTGTTGATTATCCTTTGAGATGCCGAGGGCATGTGATTCTTTGTTGACCCAGTCGTGTCGATCATATACCTACGGGTGCTTGGCGCTGATATGGTTGTACTTTACTCGGTTGGGTCGCTCCCACGAGTACCACTCATGAGTTGGCATATTCCGTACAGAGTGCTGTACGAAGGGCTAGGAACAGACGGGCTTCCTGTACTAGCTGGCTCCCTGTAGGGTTGAGCATGATCAGGCCACAGGTATCGTATTGTATTATGTTGCATGACATTATGGATTCATGATAGTCCTCATTTGATATATTCAGTTCATTGGTATTCATACTGACAGTTGAGCTTTGTGCATAGTAGTGGTAGTATATCTCCTACTTTCTTTATTACTCCATATATATCTCTTGAGATTGAGGACTTAGTGGGCAGACCGCTGAGGCTGGTGGCGGTACCCACTGAGGACTACTTGTTTGATAGTAGTTCTCACACCCGTTGTTGACACCTTTTTGCAAAGTCTTCTTCCCCAGTTGTGCATACTGAGCGCGGAAAGGAGACCGTCGGGTAGAGCTATTCCCCGGATACTTGGCTAGAGGTATACCCATTTTGATAGATGGTTGAGTCTGTACATACAGTGTGATTGAGATATCAGTGTTGTATATGAGAGTTATATATGAGAGTTATGGATGATGTATGTACAGTGATCTTTTGATATATTTATAGCAGCTCTGTTGATACCTTTAGCTCTGTGTGATTGTTGTTGTTTTCACTTCGCATACATGGTAGAGATACTGTGTATGCGGCGGATCTCGCCATGTGCCTGGGAAGGGGTAACCCGGGGCGTGACAGGTTGAGAGCTTGATTTGAGGTTGTGTAACGACCCAGCCCACTAGCAACAATAACTCGTTGGGCCCAATCAACAACCCAAAATGCTTAAGCCCAGTTATTGTTATTAGTGGCCCAAGTCTCTTATAAACCCAATGACAACCCCCTTCCCATCCAATGTGGGACTATTGGGGTGTCACAGACAATGACAACCCCCTTTAGGCCCTGACGTCCCCGTCAGTCCTAAACACACACAGCCCAAGATCACCAGGTGATGTGAGACTCGTCTCGCTAGCCTAAACCGACTTTGTGGTGAGCCGCGCTCCACCCACAACAGTCAACAGCATGAGAGCCTCGCTCTCTCCGCTGCACAACCTGGCTCAGCCGAGACTCATCTCACACTTCCGGCTGGTGAACTGGCTCTGATACCAAATGTAACGACCCAGCCCACTAGCAACAATAACTCATTGGGCCCAATCAACAACCCAAAATGCTTAAGCCCAGTTATTGTTATTAGTGGCCCAAGTCTCTTATAAACCCAATGACAACCCCTTTCCCATCCAATGTGGGACTATTGGGGTGTCACAGGTTGGTAATCTCTTTTACAACCTCTATTTGTGATTTTTGCTTGAGATTTGCATGAAAACTTAGTTTCATGAAAACTAGGGTTATTGTTAGGGTTTCTTGATTATGAGCTCTTGGGGCTAAATTGATGAGTGTAGAACACTCTTGTAGGTTGGATTTGAAGCTCCAATGTGTTGATTTGGAGTTTGCACAAGCTTTTCTTGGATTAAGGTATAATTCACCTATTTTCTTCATGAATTTTGGTGAATTTCGTGGTGAGCTTGTTCGAAGCCCCTAACCCCTTGGAAAATTATCTTAGGGTATGTGAAGCTCGGGGGACAACTTCGTTGTGAAGTACTGCGAGGTTTCGATGGTTATCCGGTGGGTCTGACCTCACCGAAATGGGGGAGTTACCCCTATGTCTTCTCTAATGTTTTAGAGTTGAATTGATGCATACTCATGCTTATTATGACATGATAGAAATTTTAGAATCATGATATATGTATAGAATATATGAGATTTGCATGCTCTATGTAGTAGAGTTCATGATTGAGTTTATGCATGGCATATTATGGAAAGTTGTGGTAAGATGGCATTTCAAATTATGATATTGTAGAAATGCATGTTGGAATGATTAAACAACATATGAAGTACTTGATGGAAAGTGGACTTGGGAACACTTAGCATATCAGTTATTGGTAGAAATGAGCATGATATATGACATACTTACCATGGGTAGAAGAAAACATGAACCCGGCGTGTTCTTGACATAGTGAGAGGCTAAGTATGTTACAATTCACTTAGAAGAACAACAAGGTTGATCTTATGACATAGTGCTAGACCCTCGGGTCGTTGATTGGTATTCCATGTTTAAGACATGAGGTAAGAGTATCCTTATCGGTAATGTAAGTGGTAATTGCATACCATCATCACTTTGATGATAAGAAATAAATACTTGCATGATGACTTTTATACTCTATGTAGTAGAGGTTTATGTAGCTCATGCATGTCATGGATTATGGTCTTGTTGCCATTGTAGAATGCATTTTTATAGCATTTGTAGAATGCATTGATCGTGGCATTTGTAGGATGCATTGATTGTGGCATTTGTAGAATGCATTGAAAGCAGCATTAGTATAATGCATTGAGTATGACTCTAGTTAAAGCATATGGTAGTAACCCGTTGGGGTCATGAATGAGACGTAGGTCCATTCCTATTGGTAGAGTGAGATGTAACCACTTGCATGTTAGAGACATGTTACATATTGGTAGAAATATTTCCATATGTGAATTGAGAACAAGTGTGACTTATGTGTCATGATTCCGACCCTCGAGTCGATGTTGTGATTCCATATTTTAGACATGATGATTGAGATGTGTTGGCCTTGGATACGATGCTTATGATCAGCGCTTGTTTGCCCTTGTGCTCATTCGCACATGCTTGTGAGGGTCGCTCCCTACAAGCCGGCACTCCGGAGTTAGCCTTTGCGATGTTTGATCGCCCGTGCAGGATTGGGCGCCGAAGTGGATCGCCGTGGGGGAGTGTCTCATTGTCTGCGGAGCAATGTTGACTACCACGGGACCATTAGGCATGGCACAAGCCAGGATGTTATCTTGTGTAAGTCCCCTCGTGGATTGGGTAAAAGCTAAGTAAATCGGACATAGTATATCACGGTTGTTTGATGCATATACATGTAGTGTATGGACATAGAAGTGAGTCGCATATTGTGGCAATACTTAGCTTGACATCATTGGGATGCATTCATTGTAGTTGGACATATTAGTTAGTCACTACATACATTGGCATCCATAGTAGCATTAGGCCTATACTCACATTGGTTTAGTATAGTGGCATGAATGTATGATGTTAATGAAAAAGAGGTTTTCCTTAACTAATGTTTATAGCATAATTGGACATGCATGTAGGTTATGGTGGAAGACATATTTGTGCATATGAATGCAAGGAATCAAGTACATGTAAATTTTGGTAATGGGCCAACCTATGCATGTAGTGGTAGAAATCATATTTTTGTTGAAATGATATAATCATTTGGAGGCATGATAGTAGTAGAATTACTTGTTTAGCATTTATTGCTTTATGCCTTATGTTTCAACTTATACTATCTTTGCCTCAGTTGACCTAGCGGTGTATTTCGCCACTCTCGGCGGCTTACCCACTGGGAACTATTGTTTAATAGTTCTCACCCCCATGGTTGTTGGGTTTTTGTTTCAGAGCCTTCCGCAGCGGGAGAGGCTTGGGATCGTGGCGAGAGGTTAGCAGCTAGCTAGAGCCTCGACGATGATGTTTTAGATGGACCCTTGATGCCTTTCTTTTATTTTGTATGAAAGGTGTATAGTTGTGTTAGTTGGTTGATCTGTTAACACATAAGATGTATAATTTTATTGTATATCATGAGATTGTGGCTTTATGTCATCTTGTTTTAGTGGTAGAATTATGTTCTCGCTCCGATCACCTTGTTTAGGATGTATTCCTTCTTCTACTTGATTGTAGTTGTTGTAGACGCCTTGTGTCTCGCCCCGGGTTACCTCTTCCCAGGCGCATGACAAGATCCGCCGCATACACAGTATTTCTATCGTGTATACGAAGCGAAAACAACAACATCCACAAAGAAGCTAAAGGTATCAACAGAGCTGCTATATATATATAATCAAAAGATCACTGTACATACATCATCCATAACCATAATATAATACAACACTGATAATCTCTATCTCACTGTATGTACAGACTCATAACCATCTACCAAAATGGGGTATACCTCTAGCCAAGTATCCGGAGATCAACTCTACCCGACGGTCTCCTTTCCGCGCTCAATATGCACAACTGGGGAAGAAGACTCTGCAAAAATGTGTCAACAACGGGTGTGAGAACTACTATCAAACAAGTAGTCCTCAGTGGGTACCGCCACCAGCCTCAGCGGTCTGCCCACTAAGTCCTCAATCTCAAAAGATATATATGGAGCAATAAAGAAAGTAGGAGATATACTACCACTACTATGCACAAAGCTCAACTGTCAGTATGAATACCAATGAACTGAATATATCAAATGAGGACTATCACGAATCCATAATGCCATACAACATAATACAATACGATACCTGCGGCCTGATCATGCTCAACTCTATAGGGAGCCTGCTAGTACAGGAAACCCGTCTGTTCCTAGCCCCTCGTACAACCCTCTGTACGGAACATGCCAACTCCGGAGTGGTACTCGTGGGAGCGACCCAACCGAGTAAAGTAAACTCATATTAGCGCCAAGCACCCACAGGTATATGATCGACACGACTGGGTCAACAAAGAATCACATGCCCTCGGCATCTCAAAGGATAATCAACAAGTATGACCCAATCCACTGATCTCATAAAGAATCACGTGCCCTCGGCACCTCAAAGGATAGTCAACAACATGACCCAATCAATGCTCCAGTGCTCACAATCAATCTCAACTCTACCAGAAAGAGGAGGTACAATAGCATAGCACGAGCCTTAACATGATCACCTACACTAATATGTACAACAACCGGTACATGGGATATCAACAGGATAGGTGTAGGTCAAATCATGTAACAAGGATACAAGGAAATCATGCATGCTCATATATATATCATTAGCATATCATGCACATGCAAATCTCAACCTAACAGGTCATATCTAACATAATCTCAGCATGTCATGCTATCATAATCCCAATAGTATCGCACTATCATAATCATATCATGCTAACATAATCCAACACTATCATATCATGCTAACATGAGAGTAAACACATAGGAGGAAGTCCACTGAATCTGGCAAACATCAACCCACCTCAAGAGCTAATCCAACCACGGTGGGGAAAACAGTATCCTCAGATCCAACCCTCCAAGATAATCAAGCTCCAGCAGCACTCCGATCTGAAAATCACCAAAAGGCTGCTAACTCCGACAGAACAACAACTCAGCACCAGATCAGATCAACAGAATAGAGGAGAACAAGCTAGGTTACAACTAATGCCAACACATGGCCCTAAACCCAACTTTCTCTCTCTAGGAACGAAGTCACGAAGTGGAAATGAACTCCAAAACCCTCAGGGACTCACTTATTTATAGGCTCCCAAAATTCCACATTCGGGCGCCCGAATCCAACTTCCGGGCGTCCGGAAACCCTGCAATCCAGGTGTCAGCTGGCGGCCAAGCGGTCGGTCGTCGGTCGGCAGGCGGTGGGGCGGCGTGTCTCCGGCGGTCGACACGTGTCCTGCGTCGCGACACGTGGCTCTCCACGTCATAAGCCAATCCGGATCCACAACTGGGCGTCCGGTTCCTGCGTCCAGAACTCAAATCAGTCGGTCACTTCCGGACCCATACAAAACGTCCACTGGTTCCGGATCATTCGGGCGTCCACTTCACAACTTCCGGGCGCCCGAAATGTCTCAAGCCCGAAACCTCTCCAAGTCCAGAAACTCGTCGAAATGCCAAGTATTACATTCTCCCCTCCTTAAATAGTTTCGTCCTCGAAACTAAAGTAAAGCACTCACCTCAAGATGTAAACAGGTGGGGATAAGATCTCTACATAACAATCTCCAACTCCCATGTCGCCTCTCTATCATCATGAAAATCCCACTGTACCTTGACATAAGGTATGACCCGATTACGCAATTCCCTCTTCTCACGAGTAAGAATTCGTATCGGTCGCTCCTCGTACTGCAAATCCTCAGTAAGCTCTAGTGGGGAAAAATCTATCACATGGGAAGGATCGTGAATGTATCTCCTCAGAACAGATACATGAAAGACATCGTGCACTCCTGCTAGTCGAGGCGGAAGGACTATCCGATATGCCACGGGTCCTACTCTCTCTAAGACCTCGAAAGGACCAATAAATCACGGACTAAGCTTTCCGCGAATCCCAAATCTCCGTACGCCCTTTGATGGTGAGACCTTCAAGAAAACATGGTCACCAACTTGAAATTCCAGATCTCGCCTCCGAGTATCAGAATAACTCTTTTGCCTGCTCTGAGCCGTCTCAATATGTCGTCGTATCACTTTAACCTTCTCTTCGGCTTCAAGCAAAAGGTCTGGACCCAACGTTTTCCTTTCACCAACATCATCCCAATACAGAGGTGATCGACATTTGCGTCCATACAATGCTTCAAACGGAGCCATCTTAATGCTCGCTTGATAGATATTGTTGTACGCAAACTCTACCAATCTCAGATGTCGATCCCATCCTCCACCAAAATCTAAGACACAAGCTCTCAACATATCCTCGAGTGTCTGTATAGTGCGCTCGGACTGACCATCGGTCTGGGGATGAAATGCAGTGCTAAATCGAAGCTGAGTCCCCAAAGCTGTCTGTAAACTCTTCCAGAAATGAGAAACAAACCTTGGGTGTCTATCAAATACTATTGAGATTGGCACTCCATGCAATCTCAATATCTCATCCAGATAAAGCTGCGCAAGTCGCTCACGTGACCAAGTAATCTGCATAGGCAGAAAATGAGCAGACTTCGTCAGCCTATCAACAATCACCCAAATAGTATCATAGCCGCTCGAAGTCCTCGGCAATCCTACGACGAAATCCATCGTGATGTGATCCCACTTCTATTCAGATATTGGAAGACTCTGTAGCTTACCAGCCGGTACTCGATGTTCAGCCTTAACTTGCTGACATGTTAAACATTGAGCTACAGCCCTACTAATATCCCGCTTCATACCATTCCACCAGAAGTGAGTCTTCAAATCTTGGTACATCTTAGTCCCTCCAGGATTTACAAAATAAGGAGAATAGTGTGCTTCCTTCAATATCTCCTCTCGAATCTCCAGATCTGCTGGTACACATAGACGTCCTCTATAACGAAGAACTCCAGAATCATCACAAGAAAAATCTTCAAGATCACATCCTAAACAACCCTGCGTCACCTGCAAACTATGGTCGGGTACCCGCACCTCCTGTGTCTGGGGTAACGACCCCATCTCAAAACCATGATGCGATGCAAATGCTCTACTAACAAAGGAATGCGATGCACCAGTATCGAATAAAGTACGCGATCTAATGCCACAAATCAAAACTATACCTGCCACCACCCGATCAGCTAACGAGGCATCCTCAATCTGAGCGGCATAAACTCGTCCGCTCGTCGGTGGCTGGCGTCGATCCGGCTGTCGTGGCATAGAAGATCGCTCCTGAGAAAATACCGGGGAGGCTCCAGAATACTGCGGTGGGGAGAAAGACACAGACGCCATAGAAGGAGCTGCTACACGTCTGGGACAAGTCTTCCTCATATGTCCTAGCTGCCCACACTCAAAACATCGACCCTCTCGTCTATCACAGAGATAAGCAAAATGAGGTCCTCCACAAATCACACATCGGGGAGATGCCCTCGACTGCTGCTGTCGCTGCTGACGATATCCTCCAGACTGCTGGCGACTAGAAGATCCACGTCCCTGGAAACGCGATCGCTGGAGAGGTCTAGGCGGTCGCCTGCTACTCGACTGCCCTCCATCATTAGGTACCGGGCGCTTCCTCTCCTGACCCTGAGCTGGGTCCACAAGCTGCCCTCTCGTCACAAATGCCCCTCGCTCTACCCACAGAGACTGCTCGATAGTAGCATCCAAAGTCTGAAGTATCTGCGAATGGGCAAATGGAAAGATCTCGGGTCTCAAACCCTTCTCATACAGATAGACTTTATGTATCTCATCTCTCGCCGCTGAGGGAACACAGTTGAGTAATCTAGTAAACTCCCTCGCATACTCCTGCACCGAGCGATTCCCCTGCTTCAGGTTCTTCAAGTCTTCCTCTATCTTCATCTTCACACTACTAGGAAAATATGCTCCATACATAATCCCCCGAAACTCGCTCCAAGACATCTGTAGAGGATTCAGGGACCTATGATCACGGGTCCTCCTCCACCAGACTTGTGCATCACCAGACAAACAATGCACTGTTATATGCACCTGCTCCCGTGCTGGCACAAAGAGATCCTCGAACAACTTCTCCATCTCGCAAATCCAAGCTTCTACCACCCATGGTTCTATACTACTTCCATTAAATCGCGGTGGATCGAACCTACAGAAGCGAGCCAATCTATCCGCCATCCGCTCCTGCTCCTCTTCAAAAAGTGCTTGACTAGGCTGAGTACTTCCTTCTCTGGGTTGAGATGTAGTTGGAGTCGTTGCCGCCTGAGGTTCCATAGCTCGAGGCGTAGAGAAAGCATCGCACATCTTCTGTAACAAAACACTTTGCTGCCTTCCAACTGCAGCTATGTCTGCTAGCTGCTCCTGCAGAGCGGGCCGTTCACTTGGTCCCGTCTGCTCAGGCATATCCGAAGGCGTTGGATGCGCTCGCGTCGACGGTCGTCGAGGAGGCATAGTAATAACCTGCAACAGAATACCCAATTAGGACCACAAACAATCTCACGACCCAATCTAGCGAAAGTCTAGAAGGACACTTCTTTTCTTCTCAGATTATTATGTCGTCTGCAGCCAACATAAGTCATCTGATAAGAGAAGGCATAATCCCTCAATCACTCTTCCTACACAAGGAAGGATTCAAAACCCAATCTTTGACTTTCGCGATCAATCACGTCTCTCTCGTCATTCTTAGGTATGTTTATCTTAAGTTTCCTAGGCCCTCATGACCTATTTCTAAGCTCTGATACCAACTTAATCTGTCACGCCCCGGGTTACCTCTTCCCAGGCGCATGACAAGATCCGCCGCATACACAGTATTTCTACCGTGTATACGAAGCGAAAATAACAATCTTAAGTCCTAGGCCCTCAACAACTATTTCTAAAAGAAGCTAAAGGTAATCTCACAGAGCTGCTATATATATATAATCAAAAGATCACTGTACATACATCATCCATAACCATAATATAATACAACACTGATAATATCTATCTCACTGTATGTACAGACTCATAACCATCTACCAAAATGGGGTATACCTCTAGCCAAGTATCCGGGGATCAACTCTACCCGACGGTCTCCTTTCCGCGCTCAGTATGCACAACTGGGGAAGAAGACTCTGCAAAAAGGTGTCAACAACGGGTGTGAGAACTACTATCAAACAAGTAGTCCTCAGTGGGTACCGCCACCAGCCTCAGCGGTCTGCCCACTAAGTCCTCAATCTCAAAAGATATATATGGAGCAATAAAGAAAGTAGGAGATATACTACCACTACTATGCACAAAGCTCAACTGTCAGTATGAATACCAATGAACTGAATATATCAAATGAGGACTATCACGAATCCATAATGCTATACAACATAATACAATACGATACCTGCGGCCTGATCATGCTCAACCCTACAGGGAGCCTGCTAGTACAGGAAACCCGTCTGTTCCTAGCCCCTCGTACAACCCTCTGTACGGAACATGCCAACTCCGGAGTGGTACTCGTGGGAGCGACCCAACCGAGTAAAGTAAACTCATATCAGCGCCAAGCACCCACAGGTATATGATCGACACGACTGGGTCAACAAAGAATCACATGCCCTCGGCATCTCAAAGGATAATCAACAAGTATGACCCAATCCACTGATCTCATAAAGAATCACGTGCCCTCGGCACCTCAAAGGATAGTCAACAACATGACCCAATCAATGCTCTAGTGCTCACAATCAATCTCAACTCTACCAGAAAGAGGAGGTACAACAGACAGCATAGCACGAGCCTTAACATGATCACCTACACTAATATGTACAACAACCGGTACAAGGGATATCAACAGGATAGGTGTAGGTCAAATCATGCAACAAGGATACAAGGAAATCATGCATGCTCATATATATATCATTAGCATATCATGCACATGCAAATCTCAACCTAACAGGTCATATCTAACATAATCTCAGCATATCATGCTATCATAATCCCAATAGTATCACACTATCATAATCATATCATGCTAACATAATCCAACACTATCATATCATGCTAACATGAGAGTAAACACATAGGAGGATGTCCACTGAATCTGGCAAACATCAACCCACCTCAAGAGCTAATCCAACCACGGTGGGAAAAACAGTATCCTCAGATCCAACCCTCCAAGATAATCAAGCTCCAGCAGCACTCCGATCTGAAAATCACCAAAAGGCTGCTAACTCCGACAGAACAATAGCTCAGCACCATATCAGATCAACAGAATAGAGGAGAACAAGCTAGGTTACAACTAATGCCAACACATGGCCCTAAACCCAACTTTCTCTCTCTAGAAACGAAGTCACGAAGTGGAAATGAACTCCAAAACCCTCAGGGACTCACCTATTTATAGGCTCCCAAAATTCCACTTTCGGACGCCCGAATCCAACTTCCGGGCGTCCGGAAACCCTGCAATCCAGGTGTCAGCTAGCGGCCAAGCGATCGGTCGTCGGTCGGCAGGCGGTGGGGCGGCGTGTCTCCGGCGATCGACACGTGTCCTGCGTCGCGACACGTGGCTCTCCACGTCATAAGCCAATCCGGATCCACAACTGGGCGTCCGGTTCCTGCGTCCAGAACTCAAATCAGTCGGTCACTTCCGGACCCATACAAAACGTCCACTGGTTCCGGATCATTCGGGCGTCCACTTCACAACTTCCGGGCGCCCGAAATGTCTCAAGCCCGAAACCTCTCCAAGTCCAGAAACTCGTCGAAATGTCATGTATTACACCTTGTGTACATTGTGTGTTATTTTGGTGTACACGGCGGGTCTGTGCACGTGCCTGGTAGGCTCCCACTAGGGCCCGGGGCGTGACACCTGAACTGTGTTCCTTTTGCTGCCAGAGATGAGGCTCACAGAGTTTACTTGTTCGAGCAAGGATTGAGACAGGAGATCTTTGTCCTAGTTCAGGCGCAGAGGTTGCAGACCTTGGATGCGTCGATCGAGCAGGCGCTATGGGTGGAGCGAGGAGCTTTGACGGCGAGTGAGCGGGCGGCCACACTAAGTCAAGGTTTGGATAGAAAATGCCCGGCTCTAGAGGACGGAGGACAGACCAGCGGCAGACGCCTGCCGAGACCTCCACGATCATGTTCCCAGGGTCGTAGGTTTTCGGGGCGACAGAGGTCTGGTGGATCCCGTCAGCAGGGACGGCAGCAGAGGGGAGCACCGAGATGTGTCATCTGTGGAGGACCACATTGGCCTAGGCAGTGCGAGCAGCGAGAGGGCCGGTGTTTTGGGTGTGGTCAGTCCGGACATCTGCGGGCAGCTTGTCCCCGAGCAGCGTCGCCTGTACCATCGATCGCATCGGCACCCCCAGTTCATCAGCAGACCTATGGAGCTCCACCGACTCATAGCCAGATGGATAGGACTTCTGTACCACGCCCAGGTGAGCGGCGACAGCAGGCGCAGAGCGGCAGAGTCTTTGCGGCTCAAATGGAGGACTCCACGGCAGCAGATCATGTGGTGGCAAGTATCATTTTATTTTCAGGCATTAGAGCTCGTGCATTATTTGATACCGGTGCATCACATTTTTTTATTAGTCGAGCATTCGCATCATTGCATGGTCTAGTGTTAGGGCCGTTACCTTGTGCACGAGAGGTGCAGATTCCCGAGAACGTGTTGCTTGTGGAGGAGTGTTGTCGAGCTTGCCCAATGCAGCTTGGACCTTGGGTGATGCCCGCAAACCTGTTGGTCTTGGGGCGATTGCAGGATTTTGATGTGGTGCTCGGCATGGATTGGCTGGCCCGCTACTTCGCGACGATCGACTGCGGCGAGAGGACCGTGACGTTTCGCGAGCCAGGCCAGGAGGAGTACGTGTATCGAGGCTGCAGGAGCACTTTGTTCGCGACGTGGATTTCGTCGGCACGAGCGAGACAGATGATGAGTCGAGGATGTACTGCATTTCTGGCGACTATTGTTGTGGTATCTGCGGTGGCACCGGAACTCGAGGACATCTCTGTAGTCCGCGAGTTCCCGGACGTGTTTCCTCCGGAGTTGACTACGATGCCACCAGACAGGGAGGTCGAGTTTGTGATTGACGTAGTCCCAGGAACTACGCCAATCTCAAAGACACCCTACCGAATGGCACCGGCTAAGCTGAGAGAGCTTAAGGCGCAGCTTCAGGATTTGATGGATAAGGGGTTTGTGAGACCCAGTGTATCGCCTTGGGGAGCGCCGGTGTTATTCGTGAAGAAGAAGGATGGTTCACTTAGACTTTGTGTGGATTATCGAGAGTTGAATAAAGTGACCATCAAGAACAGGTATCCTTTGCCGCGCATTGATGATCTGTTTGATCAGCTGCAAGGAACTTGTGTCTTCTCGAAGATTGATTTGCAGTCCGGTTACCACCAATTGAAGGTGAAGGCTGAGGATATTCCCAAGACGGCTTTTAGGACCCGGTACGGGCATTATGAGTTTACGGTGATGCCGTTTGGTTTAACTAATGCCCATGCCGCGTTTATGGATTTGATGAATCGAGTGTTTAAGCCGTTCTTGGACCGATTTGTGGTGGTGTTTATTGATGATATCCTGATCTACTCTCGGAGTGATGCTGAGCATGAGGAGCACTTGAGGATAGTGCTGCAACTTCTGAGGGAGAAGAAGTTGTATGCCAAGTTGAAGAAGTGCGAGTTCTGGCTTCGAGAGGTAGCTTTCTTGGGCCATGTGATATCAGCCACTGGAGTGGCGGTGGACCCGCAAAAGATTGAGACTGTGCGGGATTGGCCCAGACCGACGACGGTTACCGAGGTGAGGAGTTTTCTCGGGTTGGCTGGCTATTACCGTCGATTTGTGGAAGGCTTTACGAAGCTCTCCACACCTCTCACTCGTCCGACGAGGAAGGGGATTAGATTTGTTTGGAGTGCTGAGTGCCAGCGTAGCTTTGAGGAGCTGAAGGAGAGGCTGATGTCTGCTCCCATCCTTACCCTTCCAGTTATGGGGGAAGGATTCGTGATTTATAGTGATGCATCACACAGTGGCTTGGGATGTGTGTTGATGCAGCATGGTAGGGTAATTGCCTATGCCTCCCGACAATTGAAGGATTATGAGAAGAATTACCCTACGCATGATTTGGAGCTGGCAGCTGTAGTGTTTGCACTGAAGCTGTGGCAGCACTATTTGTATGGTGAGGACTGTGAGATTTTCACGGATCACAAAAGTCTCAAGTATCTGTTCACTCAGAAGGAATTGAACCTAAGGCAACGCCGGTGGTTAGAGTTGTTGAAGGATTATGATATTACCATCTAGTATCACCCCGGCAAGGCGAATGTAGTGGCAGATGCGTTGAGCAGGAGATCAGTGCAGAGCCTTAGTATGTTGATCACTCAGCAAGCGCCATTACTTGAGGAGTTGAGGCGGCTTGAGCTTGAGGTGGTGTCCCCTGGGGTTACTGCAAAACTTATGTCTTTGGTTTTGCAACCCACTCTGTTGGATAGGATCCGAGAGAACCAGAGTGTGGACCCCTATTTGATGAGGATTCGATATCAGATTGCCAGTGGGCAAACGGGGGACTTTTGTGTTGACAGTTCGGGAGTACTACGGTACAGGGACCGACTGTGTGTGCCTACGGATTCAGAGATCCGAGAGGAGATCTTGAGAGAGGCTCATTATTCGCCTTATACGGTTCACCCTGGTGGAACTAAGATGTATAATGACTTGAAGGCACACTACTGGTGGAATGGAATGAAGCGGCATATTGGGAGATTTGTGGCTCAGTGTTTGACTTGTCAACAGGTAAAGGCGGAGCACCGAGTACCTGCTGGCAAGCTTCAGAGTCTCCCAATACCCGAGTGGAAGTGGGACCAGATCGCCATGGACTTTGTCGTGGGATTACCAAGGACGCAGGCTGGTTTCGACGCCATTTGGGTGATAGTGGACAGACTGACCAAATCTGCCCACTTCTTACCAGTGCAGACTACTTGGTCCAGGGACAGACTCGCTCAGTTATATTTGGACGAGATAGTGAGGTTGCATGGAGTGCCTACCTCGATTGTGTCGGATCGAGACACACGGTTCGTCTCGCAGTTTTGGAGGAGTCTTCAGACAGCACTGGGTACTCAGCTTCGATTTAGCACGGCTTTTCATCCACAGACCGATGGTCAGTCTGAGCGGACCATTCAGACTTTGGAGGACATGTTGAGGGCATGTGTCCTAGACTTTGGTGGAGGGTGGCATCGACACTTAGGACTGGTTGAGTTTGCGTACAACAATAGCTATCAAGCGAGCATCCAGATGGCTCCGTTTGAGGCATTGTATGGACGCAAGTGTCGTTCGCCCTTGCATTGGAGTGATGTGGGTGAGAGGAAGACTTTGGGTCCTGACATCCTGTTGGAAGCGGAAGAAAAGGTCAAGATGGTTCGACGACGTCTTGAGACCGCCCAGAGTCGACAGAGGAGCTATGCGGATACTAGGAGACGAGACTTGGAGTTCCAGATTGGAGATCATGTGTTTCTGAAAGTCTCACCGTCCAGAGGAATTCGCCGTTTTGGAGTTCGTGGAAAGCTCAGTCCACGGTTTGTTGGCCCGTTCGAGGTGTTAGAGCAAGTGGGGCCGGTAGCGTACAGGATTGCCCTGCCACCGCGACTTTCTGGAGTCCATGACGTGTTTCATGTCTCGGCCCTGAGGAGATATGTGTTCGATCCCTCCCACGTGATTGACTTCACCCCACTTGAGTTGGCTGAGGACCTGCGGTACGAGGAGCGACCGGTGCGGATTCTTGCTCGTGAGACGAAAGAATTGCGCAACCGAGTCATACCGTACGTGAAAGTGCAGTGGAGTAATCACGAGGAGCGTGAGGCGACTTGGGAGCCGGAGACGGTGATGCGAGAATCCTATCCCTACCTTTTCGAGCTGCCTTCTTGAGGTATGAGTTTAAGTTTCGAGGACGAAACTTTCTGTAGGGGGGAAGGTGTAGTACCCCTAGGGCCTAACTGACAGAATGACTACAGTATCCTAGACTGTTCGACACTTCTGGAGAAGGTCGAGACAAGTCGGAGTCGTTTCAGCGCCAAATAGACGCGAAAACGGACTCGGAGCACCGAAGTAAACCAAAACTGAAGTTTTGGGCGTTTGGAGCTTTAGGGCGCCCGGAAGTCGTGTTTTGGGCGCCCAGATGTTGAGTGCTCGTTTTCTGAAACTGCTAAGTCATTTCGGATCCAGGATCGGGCGTCCGGAAAGTGAGTCCGAAAATTCTACCTCGTGTGTATCGATCTGTTTTGACACGTGTTGGATGGTTGGTGAGTTCCGCCGGACCAGGTTAGGGTGCACTGGACCGCGGGCGGAGAGTCCGAAGTTCTGGACTTGTGCAGGCTAAAGAATCGGGCGCCCACTTCTTGGGTTTCGGGCGCCCGAAAGTGTGATATCCTGCTGAGGAACAGGTTAGCAGCATGTTGTTCTTGAGGTCCATTTTACCCTAACCTTTGATCTATAAAAGTTGTGGACGACCTCCCCTGAGGCTTTTTCTCCCCTCTTCATGGTGAACCTCGGATTTTGCTTGGAACCTCTCTAATTCCTCCCAAATTCCACCTTTCTCCATTGAAGACCTTGGATTCCTGCAGAACAGCAACGTCGACCTGTGGTGTTCTTGCTCGTGTGCAGTGTGGGAGTGTCCAAATTCCACGAAACTTGGTTTGTTGGATATAAGACTCGTAGAGGAAGACGTGAAATCCTTCCAAACACAATTTGGACAGGTATGTATGCTACAGTTGCTGTTTTACTGGACCCCTTGTGTTCTTGAGCTGAAACTTGGGTTTTCCTTTGATCTTTTGGATCCAAATCTCTTGGGAGCTGGAATTTCGAAGTGAAGATTGATCCTTCCTCATTCCTTGCTGGTTTGGAGGTTCTTTCCACCTGATTTGAGGATTTAAAGGTGAGTTATAGCTCAGATTTTGAGTAATTAGCTTAAGTGCTGAATTTTTGGACATTTGATGGATTTCTTAGATTTTTGAATCCAGATTTTTGTGAGAAACCTTGGAGAGGATTTGGGTTGTTCCATCACTGTATTTGAGAGGTTTGTGACCCTTTTCCTTGGGCTAGATTCGTTGGAATTCCAGAATTCATGCTAGAAGTGTTATTTTCTTAGTTACTGGAATTTCTGGATGCATGTGCAGGAGGGTCCAGAAGTGGGTCCGAATCAGTGTGAGGACTTTTTGGTCATCGAGTCGAGCTCCGTTTTGGCTGAAATTTGGAGGGTTTATTCTTGAACCCCTGCTGGTGAGTTGGGCAAATTTCACTGCATTTGGACTTAAGATTTGGATTTTATTGCATGTTGAATCCATGTTGGTCGTGCTGCCAGGCTGCAGTTCTGGGCTGATGTTCTTGGGCGCCCAGAACTTGAGCATGTGGGTCCGAATCTTGAGTTGGCAGTTTTGAGCCCGATTTCAGCCGGTGTTGTTTGGAGACCTTCCACTCGACTCCTAGCCCTTGTTGGATACCATTTGAGGTGGGTTAATGTTACCGAAATCGCCGGATTTCCTCCTAAGTTGTAGAGAGTGCAGCATGTTGTTTTATTATCTGTTCGATCATGTTAGTAGCTCGAATTCATGAACTTGCATGTGTTTATATGAAATCTGAATTTGTAGCATAAATTGATAATTTATAGACATGACTTTACGTGCTGAACTGGGAATTGACTTAGGAGAAAACTCGCGAACATACAACCGTCACTTTTCGAACTATTATCAGATTTAGCTCTAGGAGCCGTTTCTGTTCTTGTATCACCGCTGTTAGTGAGAGGTGGATACTCAGTTTGTTGTAGGACGAGTTTACGCTTGTGCTGGGATGCCGAGCTTGTATTTACAGCAGGGTTAGGCTGTTTTGTATTACCGGGTGCCGTCGGGATTGACGGTGGACCCAGACTCTTGTTTTAGCTTCTGTTTGTGCTGAGGGTGAGGGCACGTGAGCTTGGAGTCTTTGACCCATTTTGACCCCTTTTCATTTGATTATAGCCTGCCGGAGCCTGATTGTGCTCGACAGAGATACGCGTATTAACTCGGTTGGGTAGCTCCCCCGAGTGCCGCTCCGGAGTGAGGCCTCTCTTGCGTTGATGTCGCTGCAGATTAGTTGGATCTGATACTTGGACCGGCTACCCTTTTTGGTAGTGTGCGGTGTGGCTAGGCAGTTGGCTGGACGAGCCTGTTTGGGCGGTTCCGTTAGATTGGGTCAGGGGTGACTTTTCACTTTGGTGATGCTTACTTGAGAGTTGACTTGGATAGTGGTAGGGTAGTGGCATTACAGCTGTAGAGTTTATTCCAGCTTACTTTGTTGTTCTTTACTTACCAGCTATACTGTTAGTCTCATAGACTTAGTGGGTGGACCGTTGAGGTCGGTATTGGTACCCACTGAGGACTACTTCTTTTGATAGTAGTTCTCACACCCATTGTTGCCACCTTTTTCTTACAGAGCCTTCGTCTGTTGCGGCTGCTGCTCTTGTTCCTGCGGATCGAGGTAAGGGAGTCGCGAGCTAGATCCCTACCTGTCCCTGTTGTTCCTAGAGGAGGACCCTATTGGAGATAGTCTCTTTTGAGTTGAGCCATGTACATATACAGTGTATTTGTTCCTATTTTGGTTTTGGAGGGACTGTTGTATTTTGGATTCTATATGTACAGGTGGCTTTGGTTCTATTAGTATGTTTTATTTCAGCTCTATATCTCTTGTAGTTGCTTGTATGTTGTTTACAGGTTAGCTATCGCTTCGTATACATAGAAAAATCTATATATACGGCGGATCTGTTGGCGAGCCCGGGAAAACGAGTAATCCGGGGCGTGACAGAACCATTTTGAGTTAACTACCTAACATTTCAAAATTTTGATTTTTCTACCCAATATATCTTCGATTTGTTTGATTTGAGTTAGTCAAGGATTTGACTTAAAACTTTAAGCTAATTGCTTATTTCAATAAATTTATAGTCGCAAAAATTATTTGAAATACATCAAATAAATATGTAAAAATAAACAACGCATCCAAATTTTGAAGATAAAGAGTCATTGATTGACTCAAATCAAATAAATTAAAAGATTGAATAGTAAAATCAAAATTTTGAAAGGTTTGGTAATGGACTTAAAATGGTTCATAGTTCAAGTAAGATTTGCAAGTATTGACTAAAATAAAAGTTCAGGGGAGTAACTAGAAGTGCTATTTTACCAAAATGCAAACTATTTAGGTCTTGTTCGGCTGTTACTAGAAAAGGATCCTTTTATAGATGAGTTATTGTAACATACTCTACTTGAATATTGTTATATAGACGTAGTTGTATTATGTTACATACTATTATATATGGAAAATATAATAGAAGAACCACTGATGTGAGTGGTGAATTCTAAATTAATTTCTTTCATGGTATCAGAGCCCTAAACTCTTCTTCCTTTCTCGTAGTCAAGTAAGAGTCTCTCTCTCTCTCTCTCTCTCTCTCTCTCTATTTAATATAATATAATTTAAACAAGCTCCACGTTCTTGGTACACTCGTCTGAGCAATTTTCTTCTTTCAATGGGTTTCTCAAGTAGCATCTCGGATAGCTCTATGTTTGTTTATAGCTCTTCAAGAGGGACCATCATTCTATAATTGTATGTAGATGACATTATTCTTACGGGCTCATCAATTAGCTTTCTGCAACCTTTTATTTCTCGGCTAGTATCATTATTTGCTATTAAAGATCTCGGCGACCTACATTATTTTTCTGGGATCCAAGTCTCACACACATCATATGGCTTACACCTCTCTCAACAAAAATATGCATGCTATGGATCTTCTAAAGAATTTTGGGCTTACAAGTTCAAAGCCTGTTACTACCCTACCCCCAGTAGTTGGTGCAAAACTCTCCAAATACGATGGCGATCTACTGGAGGATCCGACCGCCTATCGTCGTTTGTGTGGTGCTCTTCAATACCTCTGTATCACGCGCCCGGATATTTCATATGCAGTAAATTCAGTCTGTCAATTTATGAGTTCTCCAGCAACTACTCATTTTGTAGCTACTAAGCGTATTCTTCGATATGTCGCCGGTACTCTTAATCATGGTCTTTTCCTTCACAAATCATCAAACTTGGACATTGTAGCATACACAGATGCAGACTGGGCAGGATGCCCTGATACTCGTCGTTCAACAACTGGCTTTGCTATTTATCTTGGTACCAATTTAATCTGTTGGAGCTCTAAAAAGCAACCCACTGTTGCCCGCTCTAGTACAGAGGCAGAGTATCGCGCCATTGCCTATGCGGCTTCGGACATTTCTTGGATTTTAAATCTCTTACGCGATCTTCAATTATTTGTCAAAGAACCTCCTATAACTTTTTGTGACAATTTAAGTGCAACCTATCTTACTGTTAACCCAATATTTCATTCACGGACTAAACATCTTGCACTTGACTTTCACTTTGTCCGTGAAAGGGTCGCCAACAAGATGCTTTGTGTTCACTATATATCAAGTGATCAGGTTGGTGATATATTTACAAAGATTCTACATCATTCCATATTTACGATCCAAGCTTCACGTGCATGATCAACCAAGTTCAGCTTACGGGGCCTGTTACTAGATAAGGATCCTTTTATAGATAAGTTATTATAACAGGCTCTACTTGAATATTGTTATATAGATGTACTATCATGTAACATACTATTATATGTAATAGAAGAACCACTTATGTAAGTGGTGAATTCTAAATTAATTCCTTTCATCGGCAACCCAAGAAAACAAAGTTTTGAGATCAATACTCTGCTCTTTAAGCAGTATAGGAATTTTTTACAGAACGGTTGTTTGGATACTTTTAGTATTGTTAAATTTATAGGAAAAATAATTTACAAACAAAGTAATTTTGGGGTAACTGTAACATCCACTCTTTTTTGTGTTAAAAATGTTTTTTTTTTTTTTCCTCTTCTCTGGTTCGTCTACTTCTTGAAAGACGGGGTAGCAAGAAGCAAAATCCTCGCAAACGGTTCGCACGTGGACAAATGGTGTAGCATAAAAAAATGAATTTTCAAAGCATAATAGCTGGACATTTCTAACTGAGTTTATTATAAATAAAAAAAAAAACGAAGTAAGCAAAATAACTTGCTACCTCTCTCTCTCTCTCAAAAAAAAAAGAAAAAAAAAATAATTGTGGAATTAGCAACATATTCAAGATTGACACAGATTAAGAGAGGATTTCAAACTTTATGTTGAAATTTGGATCTAAATTATGAACTTTGAAATAAACATGAAATTTTCATTAGACTTCAAAAGTTAAATCAGAAATCAATTTTCAAATTTTAAACTAAAAAATTGGATTTTTAGTTCAATTTTTTAATTATAAAATTAAATTTGAATTTGTATTGTGACACCCCAGGTAGTCCTTTATAAAAGATATAATAGGGCTAACCTCTCAACCCGGCTTAAGCATTTTCGGCGGTGACAAGACCGAAGAGGTTAAGAGAGTTAAGCGTGCTAGGACAGGAGTAGTCCTAGGATGGGTGACCCCCTGGGAAGTCCGGGGCGTCACAGTTGGTATCAGAGTCAATTATCAGCCGGAAGTGTGAGATGAGTCTCGGCTGAGCCAGGTGTAGTTATAGGTAGAGTATGGCTCCCCAGGGTTTATGGATAGAGCGCAGTTCCCCCGGTTTAGGCTAGCGAGATGAATCTCACAAGATTTATGGGTAGAGCGCGGTTCCCCCGATTTAGGCTAGCAAGATGAATCTCACACCGCCTGGTTCCCCCGGTTTAGGCTAGCGAGATAAATCTCACACCGCCTGGTTCCCCCGGTTTAGTGAGTCGGAGCCTGACGTGGACGTCAGGGCTTAAAGGGGGGAGATTGTGACACCCCAGGTAGTCCTATATAAAAGATATAATAGGGCTAACATCTCAACCCGGCTTAAGCATTTTCAGCGATGACAAGGCCGAAGAGGTTGAAAGAGTTAAGCATGCTAGAACGGGAGTAGTCCTAGGATGGATGATCCCCTGAGAAGTCCGGGGCGTCACATGTATGATTCAAATTCAAATTTCGAACTCAAATGAATTCAAATTTTGAATTCAATTTCAAATTCGAATTCCTTATTTTAATTTGGAATTCAATTACAGACTTCCAATAAAAGTTTGAATTAAAATTTGAATTCAAATTTTAAATTTAGGTTCAAAATTTGAATTCAAATCAATTTTGAATTCAAATTAATTTGAATTCAAGCTTCAAATTTCGGTTAAATTTTGAACTCAAGGTTTACAAAAGGGAGGGGGCAAAGTGTACGTGGCTGCGACTAGCCCGTATTTGGATTCAAATTTTGATTTCAAATTGAAGATTTTGGATTAAAAATTTGAATTTACACTTCAAATTTAAATTCAAATCATGAATTCAAATTCCATCTTTTTATTTAAATTTAAAATTTTAACTTAAGCTTTAAATTCAAATTTCAAGTTCAAAATCAAACTCTAAATTCAATTTTCAAGTTCAAATGCAGTTGAAATCCAATTTTGAGTTCATATTTTGAATTGCAACTCAGATTTCAATTAACAATTTAAATTTGAATTTAGTATAATATTTTATATTCAAATTCAAACTTTTTAATTCAAATCTCAATTGCAAATTTTGAATTCAAGGATAGATGAAGGAAATTCTCCAATTTGAGTAACAATTACAAGTACCAGGTTGCTTCGCAGATATGACAATCACCCCCACCACCGACTAAAACGCTCAAACCGCAGGGCAACTGATAGAAGGGTACACAGCTGAGAAATGAAGATGGCTTGACAGAGCATTTTAAGCAGCAGTCACCGAAAAAAGAAATACGAAGAATTAAATAGAAATAGCAGAACCATAACTCGGGCGCAAAGCGGAAGAACAAGCTGTGGAAACAAAACAAGACCATAAGATAGATAGGAAATCACTGCTTTTCTTTTCTTTTTTTTCTCTGGCACACTTAAGACATTTCACGGAATCTTGCAATTGCTTTCTTCTGGATGATGGTTCGATAGCTGTCTCCAGATTGCGCCTCCAGTGAGGGATCTATTTTCCTCTGCTGACACCCAAGACCTGCCCTGTCGTCCGCGACTTTTGCTTGGACAGGTTCCTTGATGCCACTCCCATCCTTCCCGAGTCCCTGGAATTTTATATGTCGAACACAAGAGAAAGGAAAGAAATAAGAAGACAAACAGATTTCAGCAGGAAGAAAAAGAATTCAAATGGCGGTTTGGTCCAAATTTCTCATGACCCTCAAAGCATCGAATATTTTCTAGGGAAAAGAGAACCTAGAATTAATTGTATTTTGCAAATATAAAGAAGCATATAGGCATAAAATTGTCAGATAAGACCAAAAAAAAAAAAAAGGAAAAGAAAAAATTATGTGGATTACTAAGACGTGTGAAGGACGGAGATAAGGGAGGTACCAGTCCTTCTTGCCAGCCCATGCTGCGGAGAATCCTGTTACCCACATTGCTTTCATCAATGGCACGATCGGCGGTGATATGCTCGTAACTTTCAGTGTTGCTTAGTGTTTCACCAATACCCCGTCCGCCAACACCGGGGGGGAATGGCATTGCTCCTATCTCACTGGAGGAACTTTTTCGATATTGATAGTCACCAGCTTGACCAAAAAAGGCATTTCCAGATTGATTAATATGTATTGCATACATACGTAAGAAACAGTTTCAGTCGGAGAATTTGGCCAGGGCAGCAAAGAATCTACAGAGTGTCAGCTGAAGGAGTGACATAAAACACATCCCATCTTACTAACAGATAAACTGAGAGACGAAATATGCTTTTCATCAAAATCAATAATCTTTTAGCCAAATGAGACACATCGATAGATAGAAATTGATGGCATACTCGATGTTTTGGTACCACACTATTCATTTACAAATAAATGAATGCAGTAGAAATCATAGAGAATGCTTACTTGAATCCCCAAGTTCGATATCTGGCAAATCATTCCCTACAGATGAAGACGATGACCCATAGAGGTTTCGTCTCTCCGCAGCCCGGTCTCTATATGTTGTCTGTTCCCTGTGCATAGATTGGGTTGGCGTCTCGGAGAACCTCCGCTTCCCACCACCCCCAGGCCCAGATGATGGATACGAACCAAGTGCTGATGCATCTGTTCTGAAGGGCGCAGCAGAAGCAGGAGCCTCCGTATTAATATTGGCTAACGCTGATCCCCCGGTACTTGCAACAGAGGTACCCACAAGAGAAGAGGTGGGAAATGTGGTGGTCGACTTTGTAACCCCTCTCCCAGAGCCTCTTATAACACCCATGACGGTACCTCCTAAACTATTACTCACTGGTCTCGGCTTTATCTGAGAATCTGAATCAACTGGTTGACTAGAGTTGGATGGTGTAGCACCATGGTCGACAACTGAAGTGTAAACCGATGCTGTGCTCGACTCTCTGGGATTTCCAAACTCATATTTTAGCTTATTTTTTGATGATGAACTCGCAGAGCCAATGAATGAAGTATTATGCTTATCATCTGTTAAGTTAACCGGTTCCTTGTCATCAAGGACGACACGGGCGGCCTGCCCCTCATGATTTCTTTGCTTCCACATTGCCAAGACATTATTCATCTTCTTCTTGTTGGCTAGGAGACTACTCTTGGATGCCAACTTAATTTCTTTTGACTTCTCCTTTTCCTTTTTCTCTGCAGCTAATGCTGCATTTGCAGCAGCTTGAACAGCATCGGGCAAGGAAACTTTCTCATTTGGTTTTATCATAGCTGCAGGTGCAGATATCACTACTTTTCTACTATTATTACTATCTGTTGCTTTTGAAGATTCATTTGCTGACTCTCCCAGTGTCTTACTGTTGCTCTGATCATCACAAGGGACATACTGCTGCGTTTGTTGATCATAAGAATACCAAACTCCAGTATTACTATCATAGTAAAGGCCTGCATGAAAAGACAACATATTATGCACTCAACAAAACATATTATGCAATCAACTAGATAAATGTCCTGTAAAATGCTAAAATGGACAAGTTGCGAACCTATGACCTATCGTAGGTTTAAGAACAACGAACAACTAAAGTAGTGAAGAAATGCTAGTATCTTAATGCAGCTTTTTAATAAAGTGGGCTACGAAACTTGGTAACAAGACGCTCACCAGTGTTTCCATCATAATAGAAACCAGAAGCAGCATCATAGTAATAACCAGATTTTTCATCCCATACAAACCCACACTGTGAAGCTGAACCACTTTTCTGAGCTTCTGCGTTTGCATTTTGCCCATGACTACTGGTAGATTGCTTGTCATCCGCATTGTACTCCTTTGGAGCCCAACCTGCAGTGTTGTACTGAAAAACAAACGAACAGAAGGAATGCATATTTAGTTTCTCCTTGCAGAACCACAAATATTGACAGCAAAGTTTGACTGCTAAGTAAATCACCACTTAAGATATATTCGCATGAATTCTTGTAGACTAAATACCATAAAACATATCAAGTTTAACTTCCACCAAATTCTTTCACGACACTGCATAACTCCTAAATTTCTGGAACTCGGCAGAAAAAATTATGCAACATTGAAGTCCAAAACTTTTTTAAGAGCATCTAGATCTTAGAAGTTTAAAAGTATTGAAACAAGCTGATTGCTTCATCGGGGATAATTATAATATGGCATTATTATTAAGGCAAAAGAGTGGCTGAAAAGCATCTGAAAGGTCGAAACCACAACAGCTCGAGCTTGCACTAACTCGCTTATTATCAACTCAACCAACCTTAGATAAGTAAATTACAACTAAATTCAGATTACTATAATGTGCTACGATATCTTTAATATTTTTATGGTGCCAAAGTTCAATTGCATAATAATTTGATTATTAATGGCAGTGTCGATAATCCTACAGTCCATACCATTGCCCGATACGTACTGGCAATAGCAAGGCCTACGTATCGACGCATGCCAACAAGCTGGACATTTTATGTCCAGAAACCTAGATCTACTAAATTTAGTTCTTTCTTACCTAAGCTACTCTATGAATATTTATCGAGCATCTACATTGTTGTTAGCATTATTTTTCATTAAAGGTCTTTTCAGTTTTTCCAAATAAATCAGGAAAGTAGTTGAGAAACATTAACTGGAGTTTCAAGATTAAATCTTATAGATCTATCTAATCATGAGCAATAATGAATACTAATGAAATAATGCACATTGTTTGTGTTGCAAAAATTAGAATTCATTAGATTTTTCAGAACTTTTTTTTTGTCATTTAAGAATATTACGAAATCAAACTCACTAACTATGAAACTGTGTCAAACCATATAGGTCTAGGTAAAGTAAACCATGCAGGGTTTCCCTTTGCAATTGCAATAATTAGTTTTATGGTTTTGGCATGAGAAAAGAAATTAAATTTTTGATATTTTACCTCATGTCCTCCGAATTATTTTTGACTTACAAAAATAGAGGGGGAGGGAAGAACTTAACAATGCCCTGCATGTAAGCTTCACTCTTGAACAGATTCATTTTATGATCATGCTTCTATATATTAAGGTCTGGTTACACCACAAAATGTTCCAACATATTTAGATAATACCAAATATACTAAACAACTTGAGATTATAGCACTTCTAAAATTCTGGTCCAATTAAGTTTTTATAGCTATTAGAATGCACGATGAGCATTGATAACCCAAAATAAGCCACAAAAGCCAATTCCAAAGGTGAGCCAGTGGAGGGCCGCGCCATGCCACTTCTACCTAGTACAAGCTGCGGCACATACTGTTCCAACCGTGGTTTGGCAGGTACAGTCCAAACAGTGGCCGTTATTTGTGGTTATTAGCAAACACTAACAACACAAGGAATCTACCATAGTTGCTTTAAGTCCTAAATGGTTATTTAACTCAACGAAGACTACTCTGGACAAACACCTAATAATATACCTGAATAAAAAAAAGAAAAAAGACACTAATTAATGAACTATGAAAAAAAAAGAGAGAAAAAAGACTAATTAATGAACTGTCTGCAACACCAGATTCCAGGTTTCGTTTGGTACAGTTGCCACTTTTTTAGACGCATCCTATGCAACAGAGTGCATCAATGGATGATGAATTGATCACAATATATACAAGTACAGTCTTACTTTGACAACAAGAAACAAAAAACTTTTTTCTTGTATTAAGAAGACACTGCTCCACATCCGGCTATAGCACATTGCAAGTTAACCAACAATGAGAACACTATAAAATCCATCCATTAGCACATCCAATCACATATAAAAGGAAAGAATACCAAACAAGGAAAATGGCTTGAACTAGACTGACGTTGGGACTGTGTACAAGTTCTGGAAATGGAATCTAGTTAAGATTAAAGATATAAAACAAATTGAGAAAAGAGCTTGAATTTAGATAACCATACAGGTAGAATGAAGAAAAAAGACATGGAAAAGCCTTCATAGGCACAGTCTCCAGACAAAGTAAAGAACACTTGAGTTATACAAACATATAAATTATAACATGGGAAGAGAAAGTAAAAGCAGGAATGGTCTAATAATTTTATATTTGAAACCAGGGTAATCCAAAAATTGTTCGGAAAAATAGGAAGAACTCTATTACTTTTTTATGGAAAACATACTAAAGTCAACCAATGTAGTTGGATAATAATGTTCCTTTTTTTTCCAGAATAAACACCAGGGCAAATCAAGTATAAACTACTCGAGAGGACTAATGTTCAAACTTAAGGGAATATTCATAATGTTGAAGATATGGAAAATCATTGGATAAGGGCTGGCAAGAAAGACCTGTTGAGAAAATGTTGCTGCCTCAATTGCAGCTGCTGCAAGACTGCTTGATGGTGGAGCCCCTGACATGGGCCCATGTATGCTTTTGGCATATGCTACACGTAAAATTTGACCCCTTTTTTCAATTGCTCTTCCATTTGTTGCTTCAAGCGCTTTTGTAGCATCGTCCACCTATAAACCCCCGAACAAAGAAATGAGAATCTTACAGAGAGAAAGAGACAGCAATAAAGTAGTCACCTCCTTACCGAATGGAAATGGACGAAAGCAAAACCCCTGGATACATGAGTAAACTTATCTCTAACAAGGCGAAGGTCCTGCAAACAGAGCATTGGATTGCATGTTTGTAAAAAATTACAATTCTAAATAAACACAAGGACCACTTCCTCCACCTTTATAGGAGCATGCTTGGAAAATTCATAGCGAAGCATTTCCTCATCAGCATTTTCATCTAAGCCTCGAACAACTAAGACATGTGTAGGACCTAACAAGAAGTTGCAATTTGTCAATGAACATTACAATATTGTATCGGAAGCTGGGAAAGAGTAGGAAACTTACCTGAATCAGATCCTCTTTTCCCAAGTAGTGCTGGAGTGGAGGCTGTGGCATCAGCTGGCGGAGCATCCTCCATCCGTGGCTCATTGCACTTCATTGCAAGATCAAATAGAAAAGGAACAAAAAAAATCAACAAAAAAATATATAAATAAATGCAGATTTATCTGTAGTGGAACTGAACTGGTTCAACTTATGGGAAGTAAATTGAAATGCAAATTGATACAACAACAGGATAGAAATAGAAATTCATATGAAAGGCAAATTGAAAAAATAAAAAAGAATAGAAATAGTGAGCAGCCACGCAAGACGAACTTTTACAACATCTCACATTCAACGAGGATCACATCAGAAGTACAGCCTTGTAGAAGTAACTCATAAAAGAACATTGTAACACTATGTGGAATTTATGAGGCACGCGGTATTTAATCAATAGCCTGTCTTTCATATCAGCTTCGTAAGGCACTTGAAGCAAAGGACAAAATCCAGAGTCTGGTTTCTCTCCCTTTTCTTACATCAAGTAATAAATTGTTGCAGGCTTTTGAATTTTCATACACATTTACTAACAAAAACTACCAAGAGGTCCACAAAAGAGTTTATAGTAAATTATGTGGAATCAATTTTCACCCAGTATTACTCCTTTTGATCAGTAAACAGGAAGCCAGTTTGTGAAATTGATCTGCCACTCATTTATGTACATTGCTAAATTCGATGACAATTGATTAATGGTCTACGTGGTCAACAAAATCCACTTATATTAATTTACATATGCATAAGATTTCTAGAATGTTATGCGAACTCTCTATTGCCAGCAACATAAAGGTTTAGCCCAAAAAGACTGGTCATTAAAGCACAGAAAGGGAAGATAGTATTCGTGGTGCCATTACTGTTAGTCGAACCGGCCAAAATGGTCTTCAAGATTTTGAAGCTGCAGTAGTCCAACGATAAGGTAACAATAAGGTAAAGAACAGAACAATGAAAAGGGATCTAGCAACAAATGTCTTAGGTGTTTGCTCCCAACACATACAATTTACCAATGTATTACACAGGTAGGAAGGATTAGCTGCATATGCTAGTCTACTTCGAGATGCTCTTAGTAGGAAGTATCGATTAAAATCACCATTTATGACATTGTGAGATAACAACACCATACATGTTTAATATCAATACCAAGGATTGCCGTGCCGCTGAACACAGTGGCACAGCACGGCACAGGGCGTGCCCCCCCAAGGCACGCTTTAACAAGGAATTTTTTAACTATGTTCTCATGGAAAAAAATAGTTTTTCAGAGTGTTTAACATCATTAAAGGCTATAAAAATGGTTTATGTATTAATTTCACAAAGTAAGAATAGAATCATAATAATCTTAATAACTAAAGTACATCATTTTATATATACTATGAATTTATATGCATGAAACCAAAACCAAAATCATAATTGGACAAATTTATAGCGAAACACTACCATGGATAAAATCACTAGATCTAAAATGATAAAAGAAATTGGAGAAAATCTTTTTATTAGTAATTTTTCACTAAAAGTTGGTTTGTAATGCAATGGAACTAACTAATTGCTCCAAATGTTAGCAGATTTACAAGATCTGCATATTTTTAAATAGGTTAAAATATAGAAAATTCCCCTATAAATATCTGTTTTTGCACTTTACACCCATCTTTTAAAAATCTATATTTTGCCCCCTTAAAATTTAAAGTTGTGACACTTAATTCAGCATTGTTACAATTTCTTCACTATTTCGTATATAAATTGTGTGGTACAACTAGGCAATTAATATACTCATTTTACCCTTACAAAAGACGAAAAAAGAAAAACAAATTAGTAAATAGTGGTGGTTCTCTTTTTAAGATGCCTAATTTGAAAGAAAATATAAGATTCTAATGTATTCCAACCATTTTTAAGGATGTAATGGGTATCACAAGTAAATTTCTTGGCTATACCATACAACTTATACATGGAATAGTAACGAAATTGCAACAGTGCTGAGTTAAATGCTACAACTCTAAATTTTAAAAAGGCAAAGTAGAGGTTTTTAAAAGACGGGGTAACATGGAAAAGCGGATACTTATAGTGAAGATTTCCATATTTTTAGCCTTTTAAATATGAAAAAGCTTTTGCAAAACATATATAGAAAAAACCTATTTTGCCAATATAGTGTCGGCATGACTCCGTGCCATGTGCCGGCAGAGCCTTGGCACAATACAGCATGGGCAGCACAGGGCGGCACGAGCAATCCTTGATCAATACAATATAATTTATAGATGTAGATGACTTGAACGTACTAACACTTTTCTTTCTTAGGTGACAATAAGATATTATTATCTTATCAATGTCGGTTGTGCAAATGGTGAGGTATACCTTGCTGCCTATAGAGGACGAGGCTACAACCAAATTGAGACGTAATTACTTGCTGTCTTATGTATTTTTATCCTTCTTGGGGGGGAAGTAATTTGCTATATATGTTGTACTGCAATCCGCTTATGAGATGAACTCATCCACCATGTATTACGTACATTTATCTTTAGAGCTAGTTTAGTAAGGGATTAATAATTAGGAGATTAAATATTATCCCTATTACATTTAATGAAGTAAATGTTACTTCTGCAAAAAGAAATTTTCCTTTAATGATGTTTAATTGTGTCATGAATAAAAGCGAAGAAAGGAGGGGGGGAAAAAGAGATAAAGGGATGAGAAAGTGAGAGAAACGGAGGGGAGAGAAGTGAAGAGAGAATGCAAGAAAAGAGAAAGGAGAGAAGGATGAGAGAGAAAGTGAAGAGAGAAAAAAAATAAGAAAATAAAGAGTAGAGAGAAAATAAGGAGAGAGAATGACAAGAGAGCGAAAGTGAGCAAAGAAAATAAGAAAAGGTAAGCAAAAAGAGAGAAAGTAAGTAGGACAAATAAGAAATAAGAAAGTGAAGAGAGTCAAAAGAGATAAATGGAGGAGAATGTGAAGAGAGATAAAGGAGAAAATGATGAGAAGACAAGTAAAAAGAGAAACTAAGAAAAGATAAAATAAGGAAAGAGAAAGTATAGAGAGAAAGTAAGAGGAGAGAAAGGGATGAGGGGAGAGAAAGTGAAGGAAGATACTACAATGAGAGAGGTATGAGAGAGAAAGTGAAGAGAAACAACGAGAGACAATAAAGAGAGAAAGTGAAGAGTCAGAAACTAAGGAGAGATAGTGAAAAAAGAAAGCAAGGAGAGAGAAAGGAGAAAGAAAGGAGAGAGAAAGTGTAGAGAGAGTGAGGAGAGAAATAAAGAGAGAGAATGTAAGGAGAGAGAGTAAAAGAATGATGTAAGAAACTTCAAAATTTTTACTTTCTTATATATTATCTCTTTCACCTCTTTTAACCTCATTGTAACTTTGTCGTCCGCCCGCCTGCTTGCCCGTTTGAGGTCAAAGGAAGGTGAAATGTTCACCTCCCTTAAAAGTTCACCATGCATACCAAACATAATTAATAGGGGGTGACAGTTTACAGGAGTAACAAACGTGCCCTTAAGTAAACTTTGCTTTGTAATTATTTTTAACATGTACCTTCATAAACTATATTTTGTTTTAGCCGCTTATTTTCTTTGTGATAGTTATTCAATTCTCTGAGTAATAGCCGCTTATTTTCTTTGGATTAAAATTATTTGTAACTGACTTGGAACCCAAGAAGATGCAATATAAGTACTCTTAGTTATGCATTTTGATGACAGCCTTAATTATGGGTTAATGGAAGATAAAGCACAAGATTATTGATTAGTCTAATCAATTATGTTTCTTGATGAAAAACTCGAATACTTTTATGTATTTTTATAAGTTAGCTAGTTTATTGCTTGATGTCGTTAACCATCCCAAATACTTTTTGTATATTTCATTATAAAACAAATATAAATAATACCAACAATTCTTCCCATATCCCCAACATATTGTTTCCTAATATTTTAGAAATTGTCGTATTTTTATATCAATATTATGTAGTACCCAAGTTCCATATCCATATCTGCAAAGCATAGCAAAGAAAAAATGCAAAACCAGTTTAGACAATTTTGAAAAATTGCTCATTTGGCACTTCTTCCACATGTTGAAATGCCATTCCACTAAGCATGATGTATATTGACACAATCACACAACCAGTAAAGTCGCACTATATAACAAACAAGCTTCCAAGGAATAATGAATGACAGATAAATGAATAAATGATATACGAAAGTCAATAAATTACCTGGAAACAGAAAGTTCGGCGAGCAAAATTTACACAACCACAAATAGTACACATCCAATCACATGGTGCAGCAGTAGTTCTGTTGTACCCATAGCTAGACCTCATCAAACTTTCTTGTCCTAGAGGCGTACCTGCCCCACCAGTAGGCCTACTACTGCAAGACACAAGGTAACAAGCAAAAAACATAACATGATTAAGGTAACAACATTAAAGATTATAAACAACAAAATCAATCTTGCCAACAGCAAAAGCAAGTTCAGAACAATATAATAGCCATTTATGCTCCAATCTGTCTGAACTTATGCCAACAGATTATATTTATTAATAACATCCAAAAAAAACTTCCAACTAAGTGAAACTCTTATAACGTTGAATCACACATTCAAGGATGTAACATTACTAGCACTCATATCCTTAGAGATGCTTCCATGAAAAATAAATGTGTAAAGTCAGTTATACATTTTAATCTAAATTAGACTTGTAAGAAATGTATAACATCAATACCGAGCACCAATGTAAGAAGTGCTCAGACCATACCTTCTTGAAAATAAAATGGCTCAGCACATTATTTTTGCTGAATTGATGACATGAGACAACTCAGACAACTATGAAATATGGACTTAGATATGGCAAACAGATGCTAGGATATTAAGATAAATAAAATTACATTCATACATCCAAACATTCATGTATATTTCTAATAATATATGTAATTATGCATATACAACTATATGAACATAAAGTTACATAGACATATAAATGTATAACACCACTTGTGCTTTCATGTCCTCACCCATCGGCAGGCACCCGTGTGCATGCGTAAGAGCACTTGCTGAGGCACACCCTCACACACCATAGAAAGAGATCTATTTTAGGTAGCTTACGTTTTATTTGACAGAAAATCATGTGCAACCTACGACACTAAATACCCAACCAAACATCTATAATTTATTCACAAAAAAAAACTAAACATCAATAACATATTCTTGAATTATGATTATATTATAGAACTCCCATCATTAATGTACTCTTTTTGGAAAGTATCCAAGAAATATCGTAAAAATATTTGAGCCATATCAATATTTTCAATTTATTTTGGAAAATTATATATCCAACGAGTATATATCAAGTGTCCAATGAACAAAATTTCTAACACCGTCCTATGTAGACAGGCCTAAACTATTGATAGATCATGCATCACAGTTATGCAAGTTGCGTAGGATTATATTGCAACAAGACCAAATAAGATATTAACATACTAACAACCCTCTTCAGTTTTGCAATCCAGAAAAGAATGGAAAAAACAACACCCTTATTTTGCTAGAGCATAGAATTACAGGATTATAACTGGACAGAAAAACATTATGCAATCAAACAAAGACACCAGATTCGAGAAACCAGTTTCCTGGACTGAGACTAACAGCTGGAAGTACATATTAAAACTGTACAAATGCAGGCTAATGAAAGCTATCACATATTGAGAGCTACTATGCTACCCAAGCAAGTCAAAGTTTGGGTTCGATGTAAAAGACAACACTAACAGCACCAACTAATAGTATGTCAGATCTTTGCTCACATCTAGCCACCTTGCATTCAGCTCCAATTATCTGAAGGCACATACCCAATGGTTTACTACACGTTACTAACTGTAACTTCACTACAGTACTTTCTTACATGTCCTTAACAGTCTACCATCAACCACCAAAAATCATGATCATATTATCATAATCCATTCTACCTAATAGGCCAATCACCGCCCAGCAAAAAGTGGTCTCTCTTGACACTGTGCCACCAAAAACCACTGCATTGTAAATTATATGACACAAGCAGCAAAACAGACTAGTCTTTCTATGACAAGAAGGGATAAGGAAAGAAAGGATAATAAAAGGAGTCATTTCGACTAAGTTATTTCAACTGAATAGAGGCCCTAATGCAAAATCTTGAAATAGAAACACCTTTCCTACAGAAATACCCCTACCTATACTCAAAAAATAGCTTCCTCCCATCGATCATCAGACCATTTTCTCCAATACCAGCCATCATGCTGCGTGCAGCTTCCTGTGGAAAGAGTAGGAGACTGTAGGTATACAACCAGTTGACAAAGCAGTAGCCAAGAGTGAAAGATATTCCATGATAAATACCACTGTAGGAAAGTCAATAAAAGCAAAGCCACGGGAGATGCCAGTACTCCTCTCCTTTATTACACGTACATGGCGAAGAGGTCCCCACTCAGCCTACAATGCATTAAAACACAATGCATTAAAACCTAAAAAATAACAAATCTTGTTACATTTGCAAGACAAATAGAATAAAAAAAGCAAATCGTACAAGAATTTGATATAAATCTTCTTCAGTTGTCTTTTGTGATAGTCCCTTGACAACAAGAGTGGCTGAAGGGGCCTACAAGAAACAAATGTTGTACTCTGATTAGTACATAGAAGGCATAGCTATATGAAGATTTGATGTGCAAATATGGTCTAACCACTGAGTCCGGATGTCTTTTCTCATCACGTTCATAATCCCTCCGTCTGTCACTCCTATCATATCGACTATCATCATAACTGCTCTCTCTATAACTTCGGCCATGACTCCTACTTCGAGGTGATCTTGATCTCGATCGGTCATCACGTCCTTGGGAGCGAGAACGTTCATGATGCCTATATGGACTTTGATCTCTTTCACGACTCAAGCCTCTTTTTTCCCGTCCACGATCTCGTGATTCACGTCTTCGCCAACCACTATCTCTCCTGCCCTTCTCACGATCAGACTCATAATTGTAACGATCATAGTCATAATCTCTTTCACGACTATTCTCCCTGCTTTGGTGAGAGATACGATGTGGAAGATCATAATCACTACCAAGCTCATCACGCTCTCTACCCCCCATCCTTGCATGCTTATCAAAACCATAATCATGGTAATTGTCCGTTTCATAATAATTGTTAGCAGCACGGTAACTATCACGAAATTTATCTACTCCATGGGAGTAATCAATTTCACGACACTTTTCTGCATCACGATAATCCATCTCACGGAAGGAGTCATGTCTTCTAGATTCTCTAACAACTGCATATTCGTCATCAAAATTTCTCCTAGAATGAGGCCAAATGCCAGTTACAGGCGGTGGAGGTTGAAATATCTCCCTCTCATATGTGTCCCGGCCAAATCCACTCCTAGGATATACAGATTCTCCAGAAAAACTTTCATCCGAAAATCTCCTACCACTGCATGAGCCACTAGCCCTGCGAAATTAAAGTAGTTGAAAATAAAAGAAATATGTAATAACATAAAGTATCTGTATTAATTAAATGTAAAAATTACTACTAATCATAATAGATTTATAATAATAAAAAATCAATAAGAGATTGAAACATTAAAACAATTTGCCTCACAGGAAAAAGGAATACTATAGTTATCACAATAAGTTTCTATGCCAAAAATAAATAAATAAATAAATTGACAAACATAATTCCAAACCAACAATATAAACTATTAAATCACTAACTCACCTGTAATTTGGCTCATTGACAGCATTGTACCCCTCCAGTGCCTGTAGATTCAACAGAATAAGCTAAGTCAGCAACAAATTTTTATGGAAGGGGCTGGGAAATCCATTCCATATCAACAGTGGCCAATGGCTTTCTTTGAAATTTCTTTAGAATGAGATGCCAATAAACATTGAGGACAACCACATTTGCCTTATATCTGCTATATCATCCTGGAGAGGTAATAAAGGATAAAGCTGCAATTACGCTGTTATTGTCCCATCCTTGTTGCAGAGCATAATGCCCTGGATCCATTACTCGAAGGCTGCAGCAGTGTTACCCTGCAAGGTTCTTGATGATCGTCGACAACTTTGGCTGTAGGTTGTTTTGAGTAGCTATCCTGTAATGGACGCAGAGCATAAACAGAGTTATGCTGGTGTCAATAAATAACCAACCCCAATGACCAACCTCTTCAACGGAACCTTCAAATGAAACCTTCCAGTAATCATCTCATCTTCGAGTTCTTAAATCAATCACACAAGTCTTTGGAAACTTGAATTAAATAATAAAAAGAAGAGTGTTGTGCAGTACTTCCGTAATTAAGAAGAGATAGAAGACTTTGTTAACTATAACATAACTTCAACAGCATGAACAACAGAAGAATTATAATCGCATCTAGATAAAGGTGGACTTCAAGGAGGAGTCGGAATGCAGTCCTAAGAATAAGCATAACAATGTTATCCAATTACCGAAAATTATTCATTAATAGTAGGACGAAATTTGCTATTTCGACTTATATTTTACTACACCAATCATTCATTCTCAGATCCGTCCCTGCTTCAAATTCATTGAGTCTTGACTTGAGAAATTAAACCAAAAGGCTGGCTGATTCACGAGCTATGAAGAATCTAAAGAAGGACGCACAATATCATTTCGTTTTGAAAACTGATTCACCATCGAATTCCGTCTCCTTATAATCATTGTGGCACCAACACATCAACATTTAGTTGAACACATGATGTGAGCGTTCATTCCAGTATGAAAGCATATAAGAGACAGTATATACTTTAATAACCTCAAATTATCTAACTTTTAAGTTATTATGATAGAGTATTTCGTTGAGTAGATTGAAAGCAGTTCGCCTACGGATAGCCGATAACTTTGACAAATCCGCTTAGGTAGCCACTTTTTCATCCAATCACAAAATGTAAAGGAATATACTAAGCAGAAATCTTTGTTCCGAACAATGTTAGCTAAAAACTACTTCAAAGACAAGTCGCACAAGTTTTTCATTCCACAATGAAAGCATCATCCTGAAAAGAATTAAATTAGTAAGAACTCCAACAGGGACTACTTAGATCCAAAGATCCAAAGCTACTGCAGGTATTTTAAATAAATAAAGACCTTGTTAAGCATGATTCTAAGATACCAATAATATCTTCCCTTACATCTGTTTTCCTCTCCAAGCCTGATTTTGCAAACAAGTACATAAGCATCCCACACATGATTACAAAAATTACATTAGTTTTTTGAGGTCAAGCGACTTACCGAGGCAGAGGGCGCGTTGCGGCACCCAAAATTGGACTGGATAGGAGACTAGATTGGATAGGGATTGGCATTAGGATTATAGTGAATAAATATACACCTGATCCCGCATTTGATGCTACAAAGGATGAACTAGAATTGAACTTTTCCAAATAGCTACACTAAGTATAGTCTGAGCTATCAATCCTACTCTGTACTCTCTTTTCCCTCCTCAATCCTCTCTCTCTCTCTCTCTCTCTCTCTTCCCTTTCTTACTCTCTCCTCCCTTTGCTCGCTCCTAATTCCTCCCTTAAAAGAAAATGATGTTACAAAAGATAATCATCCAATTAATCTGTGTTGATATAAAGATTTCATCTGCTGCTAGCGGTTCAATGCGATCAATTTTCTGAAGCTTTAAAAACGTCCACCATCTACGATTTCAATAACTTCCATAGACAGATACTCAAACATACGGACGGCAAGCACGACCATACAGAAAGTGAAAAAGGGAAAATCAATCATCGCAATAATCAACCCCATCTGGCTGGCCATTAAGGTTCCGAAATAAGTTCAATACAAAGCAAGCGGATTCATGCATCTTTAGTTAGTAAGGTGAATTATAAGACAGAGACAGAGACAGAGAGAGAGAGAGAGAGAGAGAGAGAGAGGGTGGTGGGACCTTCTCCGGCAGCGGCAAGGCTCGACGGACGAATCGGAACGGAGAGAGAGACAGGAGGGCTCGGCTCGGCCCGGCGGCGGCGGCGGCGGCGGCGATTCGACGACGACGGGGCCTGAGAGGTGAGAGGAGAAGCGGAGAGAAGACGCGTGACGACGCCCGCGAGGGATTCACGAAGCAAGGAGAGAAGGAGTAGGATCCGGCGAGCCGACGCCGACGCCACCGGCGTTGGGCCCGAAGGGGTGGCAGAGAATTTGACGATGGAAGAAGAAGAGGAGAGACGAGGGTTTCGTTAGGGAAGCCGAGGTCAGATTTCTCGTGCGGCCTTTCGGTGGTGGCAGTGGGACTGCGCGGTTGGGATTCATTTATTCCGTCCGAACCAGATCTCTCTTCTCCGTCCGCCTGGATTCGGCACCTCTTTGGCCCGCTTTTGCGGCTCACCGCTTTGGATTTTGGAGATGATTTTCTAAGTAGAAGATTAATTGCCTGCTCTACTCTATGCAGTAGTGAGGCCCTTTTTTTCTATTTCTAACATTAAGGCCCTTATTTGGCCTCCAGAATTCATTTTAACTAGTAAGTAACCCGTGCAGTTGCACGGAATAAATTTAGTTAATTTTTAATATTAATTTTTTTACAAAATAATATAAAAAAATTTATTTTACATTAGAAAGAATAGCTTTAGACTTTGAGACTCAACTTTAAAATTAATCCAATTGGATATTCCGAAAATTTTTAAATCGTTTGAACTACTTTTAACTTAGGGTTAATTGCATACAGATCCCCGCAAATATAGCGAATTACAGATATATCCCTGCAAAATTTAACTTTCATTAGTTATTCCTGCAAAAGTCCTGATGTATGCAGAAATGTCCCTGCCGTTAGGATCCGTTAGAGAAATTTAGTTAACCACGGTTAAAATGTCTAACCATGGTTACTTAATAAAGTGAATTGACAATTTTGCCCTTCTTCCTCTTCCTCTTCCTCTTTCTCTTCCTCTTTTGCTTGTCGACGTGGCCCCATCTCGCCGGAGAGGTGGAACTCGGCCACCGGGGAGAGCGGAGCGGAGGTCGGAGTGGTCGTCGCCGCCGCCGCCGGCGATGGAGGAGATCGCGGCGGGCGATCGCCTCCGCCGCCTCCTTCTTTTTCTTCTTCGTATCCAGCTTTTGCAGGGACATATTTGTGAGGATAAAAATGTCATTTCACGAGCCTGATGTTAAAAAATAAACAGTTCTTTAACGGTAACAAACCAGAGGAACATTTCTGCATACATTAGGACTTTTGTAGGAATAACTTATGAAAATTAAACTTTGCAGGGATATATCTGTAATTCACTATGTTTGCAGGGATCTGTATGCAATTAACCCTTTAACTTATTATTGAACTATTTTAATTTGATCTTTTATAATACTATTTAAAAATAGAAATTTTATAAAGTCACAAACTGTATGTTAATTTTTTTATGTATGTTAATTTTTAAATATTAATATAAAATGAAACTACACTACCTTGTAATATTTTTTTCGATTTAGAATCAAAATAAGTTCTAAAGTATTAGATATAAATTCAGTTTGCAAAGATTTATTGCTAGAAAGTGCAAATATGTAATACAATATAAGGTTAAATTACACAAAATCCCCCTGTCAAAATTTGATTTTTCACTTTCCCCCCCTGTCATTCAAAAACCTACACTTTGCCCCCTTGAAAAACGAAAAATGTTCACAGGAGGGTACGGTGTGATAAATGACCAAATTATCCTCTTCTTCTTCGTCTTCTCCCCCAACCTACTGATCTCGTACCTTCGCCGGCGCCTTTCTCGACCCCAGCTGCAACACAATTTCCTCACCTACTCCCCTGCTCCTCCAGCATGCTCGCGGCCCCTTTATTTCGGCGACTCTAGGGAGGAGATCGTGGTGGGTATGGGCGGATAGGTGGGCGAGGGCGAGGGTGAGGCGGCAGAAGAGGCCAAGGACGTGCACCTGGGCACGGATAGCGCGAAGGCGAGGGCGAGAGCGAGGCGGCAGAGTCGGGCGAGGCGGCGCGGCCGAGGATGTCGGTGAGGAAGGAGGAGGAAGATGGGGGTTTTCAGGGGTATTTTGGGTATAAAAAATATGATATAAACGGAACCCTAACAGAACGCTGACAGCGGGGGCCGAAGTGAACATTTTTTATTTTTTGAGAGGGCAAAGTGTAGGTTTTTAAATGACAGGGAGGGAAAAGTGAAAAAGCGGGTATTGACAGGGAGGTTTTCTATAATTTAGCCACAATATAATCGTGAAATGAAGCATTACACCTAAATATAGTAAATATTTGAGAATAAGTTTCATCTTTTTATAAGTATATTTGTAGATAGAAAATAAAAATACTCAAAAGTAGAATGTTAAAGGGGGAGAATTAAAAAAAAATAAATGAGTGACCTCAATAATAAATTTTTTTTTTTGTGTAAAAAGTTGCCATAAGTAAGAAAATCCATCTGCTTCAATTTTATTTCAAATTGCCAAGCAAATTGAATAAGATAGAATAATAGTAAATCATACAATCATGTAGAAAACAGTTTATAAAAGAATAACTATTACAAAGAATTTAAATAGTATAGATAGATAAAAATTGAAGAGTCCTTATGTAGATTATTGTCACGCCCCGGGCCCTAGTGAGAGCCTACCAGGCACGTGCACAGACCCGCCGTGTACCTCAAAACAACACGCAATGTACACAAGGCGTCTATAATAACAACAATCAAGTAGAAGAAGGAATACGTCCTAAACAAGGTGATCAGAGCGAGAACATAATTCTACAACTAAAATAAGATCAACACAACTAAAATCTTGAGATATACAAAAGAATTTATACATCTTATGTACTAACAGATCAACCAACAATATAACTATACGCCTTTCACTCAAAATACAATAAAAGGACACCATGGTATGTCTATAGCAACATCGTAGAGGCTCTAGCTAGCTGCTAACCCCTCGCCACGATCCCAAGCCTCTCCTGCTGCAGAAGGCTCTGAAACAAAAACCCAACAACCATGGGGGTGAGAACTATTAAACAATAGTTCCCAGTGGGTAAGCCGCCGAGAGTGGCGAATTACACCGCTAGGTCAACTGAGGCAAGATAGTATAACTGAAACATAAGGCATAAAACATTAAATGTTAAACAAATAGTTCTACAACTATCATGCCTCCAATGACTAAATCATCTAAATGAACATGAATATGTTCCTACTATCATATGCTCAACATCTAATCACACCAGTTTACATGCATGTCAAATTAATGCCATGAATACTAGTTAAAAGATTTTCTTTGATATCATCATAATACCATGCCTCTATACTAATCATCATGAGTATAGGATAATGCCACTATGGATGCCCATGCAAATAATAACTAAAACGAATGTCCAACTATCATGCATGCATCCAAAAGGTGTCAAACTAAGTAATACCACCAAATAACAACTCACTACTATGTCCATACACTACATGTATATGCATCAACCGACTGTGATGTACTAGGACCAGTTTACTTAGCTTTTACCCAATCCACGAGGGACTTACACATGGTAACGTCCCGGCTTGTGCCATGCCTAATGGCTCCGTGGTAGTCACCACCCTCACGCTAAGGATGAGCCTTGCCCACGGCGGTTCCATTTCGGCGTCTCAATACTGCGCGGGCGAAATAACTGTCGCAAGCGAAATAACTGTCGCACAGGCTAACTCCGGAGTGCCGGCTTGTAGGGAGCGACCCTCACAAGCATGTGCGCATGAGCACAATGGCAAACAAGCATAATCAACCACATAATACTATACTCGTCATGTCTAGACATGGAATAGCCAAAGCCACGCTCGTCATGTCTAACATGGAATAGCCAACCAATGTCCAAAGGATTTAACACTATGTCACAATGTCAACCTAGTTATTCACCTAAGTGAAATATAATATGCTTAACCTCACACTATGTCAAAACATGTCATATCATGTTTATTACATTCAATAGCCAATATGCTAAATGTCAACAATATCATATTGTTCTCAAATCACATGTGAGTATATTTCTACCAATATGTAACATGTCTCTAACATGCAAGTGGTTACATTTCACTCTACCAATAGGAATAGTGGATGGCTCTGAAATAAAACAACAAACCCCAGGGGGATGAGAACTATTATTCAATAGTTCCCAGTGGGTAAGCCGCCGAGAGGAGCGGAGTACACCACTAGGCCAACTGAGGCAAAGTAGGGTTAGATAATAAAAGCATGTTTTATAGAGAAACTTCAATACTACAATGCCTCAAGATATAATTATATTAACATGAACTACACTACTCATGCACATGAATAAGCATGCAACCTTTCACAAGATGAATGTTTACTTTGCATATAACATTAAATATGTAATCACAAAGGGGTATATCGAAAGAATGTTCACTTGTGCCGTGCCTAATGGCTCCGTGGTAGTCACCACCCTCACGCTAAGGGTGAGCCTCGCCCACGGCGGTTCCATTTCGGCGCTCTCTCTAACACAAGTGCGAAATAACTGTCGCTAGGCCATCTCCGGAGTGCCGGCTTGTAGGGAGCGACCCTCACAAGCATGTGTAAACGAGCATAGTGGCGAACAAGTAACAATCAATCACATAGTATAGGTCGTCATGTCTAAAAACATGGAATGCCAACAAATATCCAAGTCTAGGTCATCATGTCCTTCTAGATGTTCTTCTAGATGAAATGTCATAAGTTCAACCTTGTCTTATGGTTCAACACACCATATGTCATATCTATCCTATAACTAGTCCATGAAGTTAAGTGTCATGAATATTCCAAGTTCATTGTTCTCTATTGTCACACATGTCTCTACTTGTCTAAGTAGATGTTCCAACCATCACATAAATGAGTTAATCTATTTCCATAGCCATTCATAACGCACTATGTTTAAATCATGCAATCCTCCTACAACATAGGATATATATATATAGTTTGCATATAATAGCACATGAACCTCATGCATTCTACCATTCTACCATGTCATCATTAGTATGAATATGCACTAATTTAAGCTCTTAAGCTACAAGGATGACATAGGGGGAATTCACCCATTTCGGTGAGGTCAAACCCACCCGAAGTCCTTCGGAACCTCGCAGTATCCGAAAACGAAGTTGTCCCCTCGATTTCTAGCGCCCTAAAGGAGATTCCTATGGGGTTAGAACATCGAACGACGAAAATCGAAAAGTGACATACATAAAAGAGGAAAAAGGGTGAAAATACCTTAGACTAAGAATTTCTTGTCCAAAGTCCAAAATAGTGTTAGGAGGCCTCAAATCCAACCTAACACAACATTCTACACCCATCAATTCCCTCTCAAAATTCCGAAATTGAGAAACCCTAAAATAAACCCTAGGTTTCCCACAATGGGATTTCTACAACAAAAACCCAAATAAACTACAATAGGGGGTTCAAGAGAGGAAAACTCACCTCTATATAGCTCCAAACAAGATCAAAGGAGACTAGGTTTGGAGATAAACCTCAACCAAGCTCTTCTCTTCCTTCACCAAGTCCACCAAGAACAAGCTAGCAAGCTTGTAAGCAAAAGAGAAAGAGAAAAGAGATCAAACCCTAGGTTTAATCACCAAAAGCCCAAGAAATCTAGAGAGAGAAAGGGAGAGGAAGCCTACCACTTTTCTCCAAGTCCTCAGCAATGAGGCTGAGAGGGGGCTGTGAGGGGTTAAGTGTTATAATGTAACAATTGCCCCAACACCCCTCCAAAAGCCAATATTCGCAAAACAGCTCAAAGCAGGAATTTCGGGTCTGCATACCGGTATGCGTATGGGCATACCGGTACCAGGCCAGAAATTCCGCAAACCCGAGCCTCGGCCAAGCGGCCACGCGAAGGGATTCCGGTATGCGCTATGCTAGTACCGGTATGTCTACTCCAATACCGGTATGCGATAGCACATACCGGAATGCAGCCTATTCCGGTATTTCCAGCGGGATTCCGCAGAACCCGAGAGCTGCGAAATTCGGTTTATCACTGAATACCGGTATCCCAAGAGTGCATACCGGTATGCAATGCCAAAACCTGCAGTTTTGCAGATTTCGACTCCCGGAGTCCGTTTTCGCACTCGATCGAACGAGGATTGAAACCCAACGAGAGCGTTCTATTGCGCCTAAAAGTGCGAGCTTGCCACGAGTACAAGCTCATATTCGAACGAACGAGGATTGAAACCCCATGAGAGCGCTCTATAACACTCAAAGAGAGCGAGCTTGCCACGAGTACATACTCAGATTCGAACGAACGAGGATTCAAACCACATGAGAGCGTTCTATTATGCCCTAAGAGTGCGTGCTTGCCACGAGTACATGCTCATATTCGAACGAACGAGGATTGAAACCCCATGAGAGCGTTCTATTACGCCCAAAGAGTGCGAGCTTGCCACGAGTACATGCTCAGATTCGAACGAACGAGAATTGAAACCCCATGAGAGCGTTCTATTTACGCCCAAAGAGTGCTAGCTTGCCACGAGTACATGCTCAGATTCGAACGAACGAGGATTGAAACCCCATGAGAGCGTTCTATTACGCCCAAAGAGTGCTAGCTTGCCACGAGTACATGCTCAGATTCGAAAGAACGAGGATTGAAACCCCATGAAAGCGTTCTTTTACGCCAAAGAGTGCGAGCTTGCCACAAGTACATGGTCATATTCGAACGAACGAGGATTGAAACCCCATGAGAGCGTTCTATTAGGCCCAAAGAGTGCGAGCTTGCCACGAGTACATGCTCAGATTCGAACGAACGAGAATTGAAACCCCATGAGAGCGTTCTATTTACGCCCAAAGAGTGCTAGCTTGCCACGAGTACATGCTCAGATTCGAACGAACGAGGATTGAAACCCCATGAGAGCGTTCTATTACGCCCAAAGAGTGCTAGCTTGCCACGAGTACATGCTCAGATTCGAACGAATGAGGATTGAAACACCATGAGAGCGTTCTATTACGCCCAAAGAGTGCTAGCTTGCCACGAGTACATGGTCAGATTCGAAAGAACGAGGATTGAAACCCCATGAGAGCATTCTATTACGCCAAAGAGTGCGAGCTTGCCACGAGTACATGCTCAGATTCGAAAGAACGAGGATTGAAACCCCATGAGAGCGTTCTATTACGCCCAAAGAGTGCTAGCTTGCCACGAGTACATGCTCAGATTCGAAAGAACGAGGATTGAAACCCCATGAGAGCGTTCTATTAGGCCAAAGAGTGCGAGCTTGCCACGAGTAAATGCTCATATTCGAACGAACGAGGATTGAAACCCCATGAGAGCGTTCTATTAGGCCCAAAGAGTGCGAGCTTGCCACGAGTACATGCTCAGATTCGAACGAACGAGGATTGAAACCCAATGAGAGCGTTCTATTGCGCCTAAAAGTGCGAGCTTGCCACGAGTACATGCTCAGATTCGAACGAACGAGGATTGAAACCCCATGAGAGCGTTCTATAACACTCAAAGAGAGCGAGCTTGCCACGAGTACATACTCAGATTCGAACGAACGAGGATTCAAACCACATAAGAGCGTTCTATTACGCCCTAAGAGTGCGAGCTTGCCACGAGTACATGCTCATATTCGAACGAACGAGGATTGAAACCCCATGAGAGCGTTCTATTACGCCCAAAGAGTGCGAGCTTGCCACGAGTACATGCTCAGATTCGAACGAACGAGGATTGAAACCCCATGAGAGCGTTCTATTACGCCCAAAGAGTGCGAGCTTGCCACGAGTACATGCTCAGATTCGAACGAACGAGGATTGAAACCCCATGAGAGCGTTCTATTACGCCCAAAGAGTGCGAGCTTGCCACGAGTACATGCTCAGATTCGAACGAACGAGGATTGAAACCCCATGAGAGCGTTCTATTACGCCCAAAGAGTGCTAGCTTGCCACGAGTACATGCTCAGATTCGAAAGAACGAGGATTGAAACCCCATGAGAGCATTCTATTACGCCAAAGAGTGCGAGCTTGCCACGAGTACATGCTCAGATTCGAAAGAACGAGGATTGAAACCCCATGAGAGCGTTCTTTTACGCCAAAGAGTGCGAGCTTGCCACAAGTACATGGTCATATTCGAACGAACAGGATTGAAACCCCATGAGAGCGTTCTATTAGGCCCAAAGAGTGCGAGCTTGCCACGAGTACATGCTCAGATTCGATCGAACGAGGATTGAAACCCAACGAGAGCGTTCTATTGCGCCTAAAAGTGCGAGCTTGCCACGAGTACAAGCTCATATTCGAACGAACGAGGATTGAAACCCCATGAGAGCGTTCTATAACACTCAAAGAGAGCGAGCTTGCCACGAGTACATACTCAGATTCGAACGAACGAGGATTCAAACCACATGAGAGCGTTCTATTATGCCCTAAGAGTGCGTGCTTGCCACGAGTACATGCTCATATTCGAACGAACGAGGATTGAAACCCCATGAGAGCGTTCTATTAGGCCCAAAGAGTGCGAGCTTGCCACGAGTACATGCTCAGATTCGAACGAACGAGAATTGAAACCCCATGAGAGCGTTCTATTTACGCCCAAAGAGTGCTAGCTTGCCACGAGTACATGCTCAGATTCGAACGAACGAGGATTGAAACCCCATGAGAGCGTTCTATTACGCCCAAAGAGTGCTAGCTTGCCACGAGTACATGCTCAGATTCGAAAGAACGAGGATTGAAACCCCATGAAAGCGTTCTTTTACGCCAAAGAGTGCGAGCTTGCCACAAGTACATGGTCATATTCGAACGAACGAGGATTGAAACCCCATGAGAGCGTTCTATTAGGCCCAAAGAGTGCGAGCTTGCCACGAGTACATGCTCAGATTCGATCGAACGAGGATTGAAACCCAATGAGAGCGTTCTATTGCGCCTAAAAGTGCGAGCTTGCCACGAGTACAAGCTCATATTCGAACGAACGAGGATTGAAACCCCATGAGAGCGTTCTATTAGGCCCAAAGAGTGCGAGCTTGCCACGAGTACATGCTCAGATTCGAACGAACGAGGATTCAAACCACATGAGAGCGTTCTATTACGCCCAAAGAGTGCGAGCTTGCCACGAGTACATGCTCAGATTCGAACGAACGAGGATTGAAACCCCATGAGAGCGTTCTATTACGCCCCAAGAGTGCGAGCTTGTTCTATTACGCCACGAGTACATGCTCATGCACAGATTCGAACGAACGAGATTGAAAGAGTGCAAACCCCATGAGAGCGTTCTATTACGCCCAAAGAGTGCGAGCTTGCCACGAGTACATGCTCAGATTCGAACGAACGAGAGGATTGAAACCCCATGAGAGCGTTCTATTACGCCCAAAGAGTGCGAGCTTGCCACGAGTACATGCTCATATTCGAACGAACGAGGATTGAAACCCCATGAGAGCGTTCTATTACGCCCAAAGAGTGCGAGCTTGCCACGAGTACATGCTCAGATTCGAAAGAACGAGGATTGAAACCCCATGAGAGCGTTCTATTACGCCAAAGAGTGCGAGCTTGCCACGAGTACATGCTCATATTCGAACGAACGAGGATTGAAACCCCATGAGAGCGTTCTATTAGGCCCAAAGAGTGCGAGCTTGCCACGAGTACATGCTCAGATTCGATCGAACGAGGATTGAAACCCAATGAGAGCGTTCTATTGCGCCTAAAAGTGCGAGCTTGCCACGAGTACATGCTCAGATTCGAACGAACGAGGATTGAAACCCCATGAGAGCGTTCTATAACACTCAAAGAGAGCGAGCTTGCCACGAGTACATACTCAGATTCGAACGAACGAGGATTCAAACCACATGAGAGCGTTCTATTACGCCCTAAGAGTGCGAGCTTGCCACGAGTACATGCTCATATTCGAACGAACGAGGATTGAAACCCCATGAGAGCGTTCTATTTACGCCCAAAGAGTGCTAGCTTGCCACGAGTACATGCTCAGATTCGTACGAACGAGGATTGAAACCCCCATGAGAGCGTTCTATTACGCCAAAGAGTGCTAGCTTGCCACGAGTACATGCTCAGATTCGAACGAACGAGGATTGAAACCCCATGAGAGCGTTCTATTACGCCCAAAGAGTGCTAGCTTGCCACGAGTACATGCTCAGATTCGAACGAACGAGTATTCAAACCCCGTGAGAGCGTTCTATTACGCCAAAGAGTGCGAGCTTGCCACAAGTACATGCTCATATTCGAACGAACGAGGATTGAAACCCCTTGAGAGCGTTCTATTAGGCCCAAAGAGTGCGAGCTTGCCACGAGTACATGCTCAGATTCGAACGAACGAGGATTGAAACCCCATGAGAGCGTTCTATTGCGCCTAAAAGTGCGAGCTTGCCACGAGTACAAGCTCATATTCGAACGAACGAGGATTGAAACCCCATGAGAGCGTTCTATAACACTCAAAGAGAGCGAGCTTGCCACGAGTAATTCGAACGAACGAGGATTGAAACCCAATGAGAGCGTTCTATTGCGCCTAAAAGTGCGAGCTTGCCACGAGTACATGCTCAGATTCGAACGAACGAGAAACCCAGAGATTCTAAACCCCATGAGAGCGTTCTATTACGCCCAAAGAGTGCGAGCTTGCCACGAGTACATGCTCAGATTCGAACGAACGAGGATTGAAACCCCATGAGAGCGTTCTATTACGCCCAAAGAGTGCGAGCTTGCCACGAGTACATGCTCAGATTCGAACGAACGAGGATTGAAACCCCATGAGAGCGTTCTATTACGCCAAAGAGTGCGAGCTTGCCACGAGTACATGCTCAGATTCGAACGAACGAGGATTGAAACCCCATGAGAGCGTTCTATTACGCCCAAAGAGTGCTAGCTTGCCACGAGTACATGCTCAGATTCGAAAGAACGAGGATTGAAACCCCATGAGAGCGTTCTATTACGCCAAAGAGTGCGAGCTTGCCACGAGTACATGCTCATATTCGAACGAACGAGGATTGAAACCCCATGAGAGCGTTCTATTAGGCCCAAAGAGTGCGAGCTTGCCACGAGTACATGCTCAGATTCGAACGAACAAGGATTGAAACCAATGAGAGCGTTCTATTGCGCCTAAAAGTGCGAGCTTGCCACGAGTACATGCTCAGATTCGAACGAACGAGGATTGAAACCCCATGAGAGCGTTCTATTACACTCAAAGAGAGCGAGCTTGCCACGAGTACATACTCAGATTCGAACGAACGAGGATTCAAACCACATGAGAGCGTTCTATTACGCCCTAAGAGTGCGAGCTTGCCACGAGTACATGCTCAGATTCGAACGAACGAGGATTGAAACCCCATGAGAGCGTTCTATTACGCCCAAAGAGTGCGAGCTTGCCACGAGTACATGCTCAGATTCGAACGAACGAGGATTGAAACCCCATGAGAGCGTTCTATTACGCCCAAAGAGTGCTAGCTTGCCACGAGTACATGCTCAGATTCGAAAGAACGAGGATTGAAACCCCATGAGAGCATTCTATTACGCCAAAGAGTGCGAGCTTGCCACGAGTACATGCTCAGATTCGAACGAACGAGGATTGAAACCCCATGAGAGCGTTCTATTACGCCCAAAGAGTGCGAGCTTGCCACGAGTACATGCTCAGATTCGAACGAACGAGGATTGAAACCCAATGAGAGCGTTCTATTGCGCCCAAAGAGTGCGAGCTTGCCACGAGTACATGCTCAGATTCGAACGAACGAGGATTGAAACCCCATGAGAGCGTTCTATAACACTCAAAGAGAGCGAGCTTGCCACGAGTACATACTCAGATTCGAACGAACGAGGATTCAAACCACATGAGAGCGTTCTATTACGCCCAAAGAGTGCGAGCTTGCCACGAGTACATGCTCATATTCGAACGAACGAGGATTGAAACCCCATGAGAGCGTTCTATTAGGCCCAAAGAGTGCGAGCTTGCCACGAGTACATGCTCAGATTCGAACGAACGAGGATTGAAACCCCATGAGAGCGTTCTATTACGCCCAAAGAGTGCTAGCTTGCCACGAGTACATGCTCAGATTCGAACGAACGAGGATTGAAACCCCATGAGAGCGTTCTATTACGCCAAAGAGTGCGAGCTTGCCACGAGTACATGCTCAGATTCGAAAGAACGAGGATTGAAACCCCATGAGAGCGTTCTATTACGCCCAAAGAGTGCGAGCTTGCCACGAGTACATGCTCAGATTCGAACGAAAGAGGATTGAAACCCCATGAGAGCGTTCTATTACGCCCAAAGAGTGCTAGCTTGCCACGAGTACATGCTCAGATTCGAACGAACGAGGATTGAAACCCCATGAGAGCGTTCTATTACGCCCAAAGAGTGCGAGCTTGCCACGAGTACATGCTCAGATTCGAAAGAACGAGGATGAAACTCCATGAGAGCGTTCTATTATGCCCAAAGAGTGTGAGCTTGCCACGAGTAATTGCTCAGATTCGAACGAACGAGGATTGAAACCCCATGAGAGCGTTCTATTAGGCCCAAAGAGTGCGAGCTTGCCACGAGTACATGCTCAGATTCGAACGAACGAGGATTGAAACCCCATGAGAGCGTTCTATTACGCCTAAGAGTGCGAGCTTGCCACGAGTACATGCTCAGATTCGAACGAACGAGGATTGAAACCCCATGAGAGCGTTCTATAACACTCAAAGAGTGCGAGCTTGCCACGAGTACATGCTCTCAGATTCGAACGAACGAGGATTGAAAACCCCATGAGAGCGTTCTATTACGCCCAAAGAGTGCGAGCTTGCCACGAGTACATGCTCATATTCGAACGAACGAGGATTGAAACCCCATGAGAGCGTTCTATTACGCCCAAAGAGTGCGAGCTTGCCACGAGTACATGCTCAGATTCGAACGAACGAGGATTGAAACCCCATGAGAGCGTTCTATTACGCCCAAAGAGTGCTAGCTTGCCACGAGTACATGCTCAGATTCGAACGAACGAGGATTGAAGCCCCATGAGAGCGTTCTATTACGCCCAAAGAGTGCGAGCTTGCCACGAGTACATGCTCAGATTCGAACGAACGAGGATTGAAACCCCATGAGAGCGTTCTATTACGCCCAAAGAGTGCTAGCTTGCCACGAGTACATGCTCAGATTCGAACGAACGAGGATTGAAACCCCCATGAGAGCGTTCTATTACGCCCAAAGAGTGCGAGCTTGCCACGAGTACATGCTCAGATTCGAACGAACGAGGATTGAAGCCCCATGAGAGCGTTCTATTACGCCCAAAGAGTGCGAGCTTGCCACGAGTACATGCTCAGATTCGAACGAACGAGATTGAAACCCCATGAGAGCGTTCTATTACGCCCAAAGAGTGGGAGCTTGCCACGAGTACATGCTCAGATTCGAACGAACGAGGATTGAAACCCCATGAGAGCGTTCTATTACGCCCAAAGAGTGCGAGCTTGCCACGAGTACATGCTCAGATTCGAACGAACGAGGATTGAAACCCCATGAGAGCGTTCTATTACGCCCAAAAGTGCGAGCTTGCCACGAGTACATGCTCAGATTCGAACGAACGAGCATTGAAACCGCATGAGAGCGTTCTATTACGCCCAAAGAGTGTGAGCTTGCCGCGAGTACATGCTCAGATTCGAACGAACGAGGATGGGAACCCCATGAGAGCTTTCTATTGCGCCCAAAGAGTGCGAGCTTGCCACGAGTACATACTGCTCAGATTCGAACGAACGAGGATTGAAACCCCATGAGAGCGTTCTATTACGCCCAAAGAGTGCGAGCTTGCCACGAGTACATGCTCATATTCGAACGAACGAGGATTGAAACCCCATGAGAGCGTTCTATTACGCCCAAAGAGTGCGAGCTTGCCACGAGTACATGCTCAGATTCGAACGAATGAGGATCCACCAAACCCCATGAGAGCGTTCTATTACGCCCAAAGAGTGCTAGCTTGCCACGAGTACATGCTCAGATTCGAAAGAACGAGGATTGAAACCCCATGAGAGCGTTCTATTAGGCCCAAAGAGTGCGAGCTTGCCACGAGTACATGCTCAGATTCGAAAGAACGAGGATTGAAACCCCATGAGAGCGTTCTTTTACGCCAAAGAGTGCGAGCTTGCCACAAGTACATGGTCATATTCGAACGAACGAGGATTGAAACCCCATGAGAGCGTTCTATTAGGCCCAAAGAGTGCGAGCTTGCCACGAGTACATGCTCAGATTCGATCGAACGAGGATTGAAACCCAATGAGAGCGTTCTATTGCGCCTAAAAGTGCGAGCTTGCCACGAGTACAAGCTCATATTCGAACGAACGAGGATTGAAACCCCATGAGAGCGCTCTATAACACTCAAAGAGAGCGAGCTTGCCACGAGTACATACTCAGATTCGAACGAACGAGGATTCAAACCACATGAGAGCGTTCTATTATGCCCTAAGAGTGCGTGCTTGCCACGAGTACATGCTCATATTCGAACGAACGAGGATTGAAACCCCATGAGAGCGTTCTATTAGGCCCAAAGAGTGCGAGCTTGCCACGAGTACATGCTCAGATTCGAACGAACGAGAATTGAAACCCCATGAGAGCGTTCTATTTACGCCCAAAGAGTGCTAGCTTGCCACGAGTACATGCTCAGATTCGAACGAACGAGGATTGAAACCCCATGCGAGCGTTCTATTACGCCCAAAGAGTGCTAGCTTGCCACGAGTACATGCTCAGATTCGAAAGAACGAGGATTGAAACCCCATGAAAGCGTTCTTTTACTGTTGACTAATATCCTTTGAGGTGCCGAGGTGGCAACTATTGCTGTGTGAGAATCATGGAATAGGGTTCCTACTGTTGTTTATTTTTATCCTTGAAGATCCGAGGGCATGTGATTCTTTGTTGACCAGTCGTGTCATCATATACCTGCGTTTGTGGGGTTGGCGTAATGGGTGTTCCCTGTACTTTTAGCTCGGTTGGGTCGCTCCCACAAAAAAAAAAAAAAAAAAAAAAGGGAAAAAATAAAACGATACCCCTTCTAGGAGTTGGCAATAATTCCCGTTAACAGAGGGATTTGTAACTGACGAGGCAACTAGGTACAACTCATAGGGCCGTCCCTGGTATCTTAGTTGGGCTCCTGGTCCCTGGACTTGAGTTTTGCTTGATCAGGCCGCAGGTTATCGTATATCTATTGTATCGGTGAGTATATATGGTGGGGTATTAATGGATTTAGCTCGGTATTTAGAACGGGGTGTTCCTTGTACAAGCTGGTTTCGCTGGTAGTGTATTGGCTGGGTATGATAGTCCTCATTTGGTATATCCAGATTCATTGGTATTCATACTGACAGATGAGCTTTGTGCATAGTAGTGGTAGTATAACTCATCTACTACTTTCTTTTGTTGCTCCAATATCATATAAAAAAAATATCACGCTTGCGATGAGGACATTAGTGGGCAGGACCGCTGAGGCATGGTGGCGGTTAGTACCGCAACTGAAGACTATATAACTTGTTTGATAGTAGTTCTCACACCCATTGTTGAGAACATCTTTCTATTTTGCAACAGGAGTCTTCTTATCTTCCCAGTATGATGCATTACTGCGCGTCGGAATAGGAGACCGTCGGGTATGATCGAATATTCCCCGGAAGTACTTGGCTAGATGAGTATACATCCCTTGTTTACGAACACGGATGTGTTAGACAGGATCTGTACAACATTACCAAGGTTGAGATCTAAGATTTAGTAGAATATCGATAGTGAGTCTGATATGATGTAGTTTGAAACTAATGTAGAGTATATGTGATGATAGTTATGGTACATTAGGTATCACAACTTATGGTTAAGTATTTATCAGGGATAGCAGCTCTGTTTGGGTAACCTGTTAAGGGCTCTACGTGGTGGATTAATTGTTGATGTATTGTTTTCCGCTTCGTAAACATAGATGTAGAGATATACTGTTTTTTTGTAGCGGATCTTGTCATGCGCCTGGGAAAAGTTTCCCTGTGTATGTAACTCCGGGGCGTGACAGCCCCCCCCCACTGAAATGACCTAGTTTAACCCGTCATATTCTGAATTCCCTCTTAAAACAAAAATAAAACTAACGCACATATTCCGGGAAAATAAAAAAGCTATTATACAAAAAACGGGATTGCGTACCGAAATTACGGCCCGTTAAATTCCGGTAATTCTTCTCTCCTCGCATATAGATTCCGCAAATCCGAAGGTTAGAATTTTTGATGTCTTCATCTGTATTCCGGTAATATCACGCATCGGCTACCGGAAATAAAATACATCCATACCGGTATTGATAATTTTAGTATATAAAAAATATTATCGTAATCTAGTATAAAATCTGCGCTAGTTGGCCCAAATACTCGAATGTTCAATAGTTCCGTTTCCCCACGCGCCCAATTGTCACCGAAAACACTCGTATAGAGTCCCAAACCTTGCCAAAATCATTAGATAGTTCCTTTTTTGGCTTCTTCATTCTAGAACTTGCCCCAATGTTTTTTGTTTTTTGGGTAGAAGTTCGGTGTAACTAACATTCCTCGCTCCTTAAAAGAAGTTTTCGTCGCGCCGGTAACGAAGATTTCACCTCCAAATCTAATTTATCAACTAGATGAGGGTATCATTCTTTCACCGAGTCCTCTGGTTCTTGCTCACTCAGGAGTACACTCCGATAATATCCACGGGTCTTATCTTTCCCAACATTCCATAAGGATGGAATTACTAATGGGTCCCATTGGCTTTTTCCTTACCCGGGTTCAACATCACATCATCTTCGCGATGCTTTTCGCTCGAACACTTTGTCGTAAAACCCGATTTCACTTCACCGACAATGCCAGACTTTGGCAAATAGTGCTTCACCAATCACTGCGAAAGGTATGACCGAGCCCTCTGTTTCCTCAGGTCACTATCATAATTCCTCTTGCTCACGTTCTGATGCTCTTCTCACTGCCCAGAGTGTCACGCCCGTCGGCCTTTAAACCCGC